>CACTHL010000202.1:0-128232 GCA_902712375.1 Dioscorea dumetorum | reverse complement strand
CAATGTCGAGCACCGAGCGTGCAAAAAGGGCCGAGAGTCCTCTTTTCACATTTATTTTTGATAGTCAAAAGCCAAATGACGGCTAACGACTTGCACTTAAAAGATCTTGAAAGAATAAAATTATAATCAATTATGATATATTTTATACAAGAAAATTCATGTCATGAAATTAAAAAAAAAGAAAGAAAGAAATGTTTTAATTACAATGCATACAAGAAAAATCAAAGTGTGAAATAATTACATAAGAATATATAGCTAAACATTCTAGTACTAAGGGTGCTTTTGGATGGAGTTTAGACTCCCAATCCTTACACAACTCTTATCCCATGTTTGTTTGAGTGTAATGAATAAGGCCAAGTAATGGTAAGTCCAATTGTAGAGGAGTCCCATTGATCCCAAATTTGGGGTAATATGATTCATGTGGGGTAAAAATTACTTTTTTGCCCATCTATGGTTACTTATACAATAATTATCTATTGTTACTTATTAATTCATTATATATACAATAATTATTAAAGTTAATTGTTTCTTTAACTTAATAGTTATAATAATTTAAATTAATAATTATTATTATTTAAAATTATTTAAAATTCAATTTGATAAATTATAACGAATAATAATTATTCTTGTTTTAATTATACTTATACAATAATTATTAAAGTTAATTTTATAATTTAACTTAATAGTTATAATAATTTAAATTAATAATTATTATTATTTAAAATTATTTCTAATTCAATTATTTAAATTATAACGAATTAATAATTATTCTTATTTTTAATTATGCTTATACGATATTTATTTGTAGTTTCTTATTAATTTATTATCTTATACAATACTTACAACCATTAATTAACTAAAGGACATATAAGTAATTTATACAGTTTCTCTCTCATACTTTTCTCCATTCCCAATACACATTCCTTCAAACCAAACATTGTTTTCTCATTCTCTCTTTCTCATTCACCCTACTTCCATTCCCCCCATTTCCATTCCCCCATTCCCATTCCATGATCCAAACGTCCTAAGGCTTTGCTTGGATGAAGGTATAAGAAAGTTTTATAAAGTAAGGTAAAGTATGGTAATGGAAGGTAAAAGGAGGTTTTAAACTCTTCCTTGCTTGGGGTAAGGTAAATAGAGATTTTAAAACTTTGTTGTGTTTAGTTTGAAAATAATTGGAGATAAGGTTATATGGTAATATTACTAAATTACCCTTATGATAAAAGACATTTAGAACTTTGTTTACTGAATTACATGAAACTTACAATAAGATTTCATTTTGTAGAATGAAATTAATTAATTAATATCATTACTAAATTAATTAATATTACTATATAGTTGACAATATTAACTACCAACTATTAAATGCTTGATATTTTTAAAACAAATAGAATAAAATAATTTATGATAAAATAAACATTATTATGATTTTTATAAAATCTTGGAATTTTTATAAAATATAGGGGCATTTTGGTCCACAAAAAACATTAATTCCCCCAAAACCTCCCCAACTCACCATTTTGGAGGATTGAGAAATGGGGGTTAAATGGAGGTTTTAAAACCTTTATCTACCCTCTAAACCTTTACCTTACCTCCATCTACCTCCAACCAAGCATGGGTTTCTAAAAACACTTACTTTATTTTACCTCCATTTACTTCTAACCAAGCAGACCCGAAGAATAACAAATACTTATATTCATTTCATTACAAATTTGTTTGGTCTTGATATTTATTTAAAATTTATATTAATTATATGATATTTTTAGAGAAATTAAATCCTCATTTTCCTTAACTAGAATCTCATTGATATGAAGTTTCTCAGAAGATGGAATGCCAAACAAACCTTTAAAATGAAATTAAAGTCATATATGTAATTATCAAATGAGAATCTTCCAAGCAAGTGCTTTTATATTGGTTTTATATTGTTTTGAATTTTGTTCGGAGTTATTGACTAATTTATAATTGAATATTAATCAATCACTAAACACTGACAGAAGTCCCCTCATATTAATTGCAAGCAGTTGTAACATCATGTTGAATTAGGTAATAAGTCACATTATTGATATGTAGAATGAAAATTTCAATCATTGATAAAGAGATTCACTGTTTCTCCAAATTATGGACTGAAATTTTACAAATTGATAAAGATATTTACTATTCATGCAAATTATAATAAAAATATCAATAATATATATTGCTAATAATTTCCCACAATTTCATGATTAATGATGGCAATATATATATATAAAGAGGTGTTTATATGAAAAGTATCAAAATTATTTGTAGCTTCCTGAATTTTTAAAATTTTAATTCTTTTTATTTTTATTAAAATAACTTCTTATCCCTTTGTTTACGAAAAAAAATAATTTTATAATATATATACACAACTTAAAAAATAAAAATAAAAATAATAAACCACCACTTTTTTTTAATAATTAAAGGAATCTTTCTAAGATTTGAAAAACAAGTCCATTAAACATCCTTCCAAACCACAACAAAACACAACACACATTATTTCTCCTTTCAATATTATTAAATAAAATAAATAAAAATAAAAAAGAAGAAAAATAACAACACAACACACCCCTCCCTCCCCACGTTGCATGAACCATTGAACGTGGGAAGAGACAATAAAACCATATCATAGAGCATTAAAAAAATGCAAAAAATAAAAAATAAAAAATAGAAACCAATCAAAAAAAAAAAAAAAAAAAAAAAAACTTAATTGAGTTCCTAAATGCATGGGGTCCAAGGATGCAATGTCCTATGTGGATGGTAGGGTCAACAAGAGAAGTTTAGCATCTCTAACCACATGCAAGACCAACCAACTTGTGACCAAAAACCCTTCATTAACAATGGCCGGCTTCTCCTCCTCCATCCCCTCTATATATATTTTCTCCCCCTCCTTTCTCTTCTTTCACTCTCCCCTTCTCTCCCTCTCTCTTTCTTTTCCTTCATTTCCATATATGATATATCTCAAAAAAATAATAATAATAATAATAATAAAATATATATATATATATTTATATTATTATAAGTACGAGATTGTCAAAGTACAAGAAAAAAAAGAATGGATTTAGAGAGTGTTAGTATGGCAGTGGTGGTGGTGGTGGTGGTGGTGGTGGGAGTGGTGGTGGTGGCAAAAGAAGCGATAAAAAATGGACACATGCGGTGGCAGGAAAAAAAACTCGATAAAAAAATACGGCAAAAGTTGCCGCCCGGAGACATGGGTTGGCCGGTGATCGGTAACATGTGGACATTTCTCCGATCTTTTAAGTCTCGTGATCCTGATTCTTTTATCGGTTCTTTTGTTAACAGGTACTTTTTTATTTTATATATATATATATATATATAGTTTGATGTGTTATTGAATGGAGTAAAAGAGTGATATTTTTTTTTAAAAAAAAAAAATAAATAAATAAATCTTTTGGTGGTGAGTGATTGAGTGATTTGAAGGCAGCACTTTGGCACATTCAGAAACAGGATAAGATACGTTTGCATCAGTTTCTGGTTTCTTTTGTCTGCTTATGTTTTTGGAGTTATTTTCTTTTATTATTATTTTTATTATTTTTCTTATTATATTAATGCATTGCTTGTACTTTCATTGGTGGTGTTTTTCCTCTTGTTGCATCTTATGAAAAAGAATCAGATGATTGTGTGATCTTTTATCTTTGTGTGCTTGTTCCTTTGTTTTGTTTATGATTCCCCAGTCTTTAAAGATTTATATATATATATATATATAAGAATTAGGTGCTGATTTTATGATTAAAGAAAGACATTGATTATTATTTTGCTTTCTTTCTTTTATCTCATTGAGTTTTAGATTTCTAAGCAATTCAATAAATTTCATGTTTTCAAAATGTTATTATATTTTGTTTGCAAATTCAACATTTGTACAACATGACATGCTCACAAATTCAACACATATTGAGTTTTTTTTTAAAAAACATTTGTTAATATATTGTTGATAAATTCATTGTGATTTATATATTTTATCTTATAGAGAAAATTTTACAAAATATTCATGTTAGTACTTTTATTTTATTATTACTCTCTCTTAGAATTAAAGAAATGACATTTTATTTTTATTTTATTTATAAATCCAACTATGATTCTACTACTATCAATCTTTCATTTTTCATTTTTTTCGTTTCTTGGTATTTATTTAGCTCGAAGATCACGAATTCGATTAATGTTACAAGAGAGTAATACCATAAATATATAAAATAACGATCTTGATACAAATATTAGGATACATAAATTAATGCAAATACGCGACCCTACGATGTATTTCTTGTTTACAAAATTCGTTTCGGCTCGTAGATTTGGTCGAACCGGGATTTACAAAGCATTCATGTTCGGAAGCCCAACAATTTTGGCAACAACACCCGAGGTTTGCAAGATTGTATTAATGGATGATCAGAAGTTCATTCCTGGATGGCCAAAGGCCACTTGTGAACTAATTGGGAAGAAATCATTCATAGGCATCAGTCATGAAGAACACAAGAGATTACGACGCTTAACATCAACTCCGATCAATGGTCATGAAGCTCTAACAACTTATCTCAAGTTCATCGAAGACACTGTCGTGTTTACTTTGGATAAATGGTCATCCATGGGCGAAATCCAATTCCTAACCGAGCTTAGACGGTTTACGTTTCGAATTATCATGCATATTTTCCTGAGCTCGGAGAGCGATCCGATCATGGAGGCCTTGGAAAGAGTATATACCGATCTTAATTATGGAATGCGAGCTATGGCGATAAACTTACCGGGTTTCGCTTACCATAGAGCACTGAAGGTGTGTGAGTTTGTTTCTGTTCGATTGAATTCTTCGTCAGTATGATGAGAGTTGCATTGAATTGCAGGCTCGAAAGAAGCTGGTTGCGGTGCTGCAATCGATACTCAATGAGAGGAGATCATTTAATGGAGGTAAGCTTCCGAAAGAAAGCAAGGACATGATGGATGCTTTGCTGGAAGTCAAGGATGAAAACGGCAGGCAATTGGATGATGAGGAGATTATCGATGTTTTGATCATGTATCTCAATGCTGGTCATGAATCTTCGGGTCATATCACAATGTGGGCAACTGTTTTTCTGCAAGAACACCCTGAATGTTTTCGATTAGCCAAGGTGTGTATAGATGTCCTGTTTTCAAACTTTTTCTGCATTTTTTTTTTTCTGTCGAAACTGATGAACCTATTCTAACATGTCTAATGTTTTTTAGTTAGAACAAGAGAAGATCCGAAGGAACAAACCCCCGACAGAGAAAGGATTAACACTCAAGGATGTTCGACAAATGGAATACCTCTCCAAGGTTTGTTCATCTTCTACTGGAACAAATGCTGAGCTTGTCAATCTATAGATGCATCCATCTTAATTCGATTTGATTTTTGAAGGTTATTGATGAAACATTGCGTCTAGTCAATATCTCATTCGTGTCTTTTCGGCAAGCGACAACAGATGTTGAGATCAATAGTTAGTACTATTCTCACCAAAGATACTTATAGCAACTGATAGATGCGATCGAGCTCATATTTTTGCATGATTTGGATTGATACAGATTATATCATACCGAAGGGTTGGAAAGTTCAAGTATGGTACAGAAATGTTCACATGGACCGAGAAGTTTATTCTGATCCTAAAGAGTTCAACCCTTCCAGATGGAATGTAAATATCCAAATGATGAGCTTAATATTAATTTCATGTTAATAATTCATGATTCATGTTCGTATTATGAGATCTAAACGGAATAACCGATGATCCAGGGAGTCACACCTAAAGTGGGAACTTTTCTTCCTTTCGGAGGAGGTAGCAGGCTATGTCCGGGAAATGACTTAGTGAAACTTGAGATATCGGTTTTCCTGCACTACTTTCTATTAGATTATAAGTGAGCTTTACTTCAGTATCGACTTTTCTGTTGTATTTGGAATCCTTTATATAGTTTTAGATATTGTTGGTTTAATTGTAGAATGGAGCGGCTAAATCCGAAAAGCCCAGTGAGGTATTTACCTCATCCTCGGCCAAAAGATAACTGCATGGCAAGAATTACAAAGCTCTAGGCATCTGAGAGTTAACACAAGGTCGAAAAGTTTTGGCTTCAAACAATTCATACAGCAGATAAGCAAGGCTGATCTAGAAGCAAAATTATGAGAAGGAATTCACTAATTTGCCATTCGATTCAGGGAGTTACGTCAAGCCGTTAAAAAGAATGATAGGCATCGCATTGTCAGAGAACTAGATTACGGGGATATGAACGGAGACCTTATAAGACATGTATGTGCATATGTATATCTGCTGCACTTGATGTACCAAGACTTGCCGCCTAAAAAGAATTTATATTTTCTCATTATTTACTTCTATGATTGAGTTCAAAATTCTTCAATCTGGCAATGGAGAAATTTAACCAAAAAAAATAAATAAATAAAGAAATAAATTATAGCTAGTACTTGTGTTGCATTATTTCTAAGGCATTGTCGCAAAGATAAATTGGTAAGAAACAACACAGAAATAATAATCGAGGAAACAGTTGGTGACAAAGTAGTTTCACGAAGAAGATGATGTTCGAATTTTCAATATGAAGAAACAGGGATTGCGAACTAAGTGGTTTTACCTCCACATTTTAACAAAGCCAATAGTTAGCAGAAACCATGTTGTAATCCTTTTTGGATCATTAATGGTGAGCATCTTCTTCTTCGCAAAACTTGGTGTACTCCTTCGACCCCATTAGGGAATCCAATTCCGAAGCACTGCTTGGCCGGACCTTGATCATCCATCCATCTTCATATGGACTAGAGTTAATCTACACAAACAAAAAGAATATACTATTAACAGCAAAAACCATAGAAATTCTCCAACTTATTATATCCCAGTGTTCATTGCTGCAGTGCATATCGGATGGAATGAACAAGCTGATCAGTTGAATTTTTTATCTTCATATGGACTGAAGTTAAATCTACTCAAGCAAAAGTATATACTGTAAACAACAAAAACAGCGGAAATTCTGACTTATTCTGTTCCAGT
This sequence comes from Dioscorea dumetorum, assembly GCA_902712375.1. Lineage (NCBI taxonomy): Eukaryota > Viridiplantae > Streptophyta > Magnoliopsida > Dioscoreales > Dioscoreaceae > Dioscorea > Dioscorea dumetorum. Next base: position 121,210 of record CACTHL010000202.1, on the reverse strand, counting down.
ACACAATTGCTGCAATGCAGATCAAAGGGGAGAAAAACAAATTGATCAGTTAAATTGTTTTAGTCCAAAATGCATCTTCATGTGGACTTGGAGTTAATCTAAACAAGTGAAAAGTATATACTATAAAGAACAAAATATCAGAAATACTTCAACTAATTAATATGCAACATTGCAATGCAAATCGAAGGGAACAAACAAGTTGATCAGTTGAATTATTTTATTCCAATTGCATCTTCATCTGGTCTTGAGTTAATCTACACAATTGAAAAGTACATACTATAAACAGCAAAAAAGCAGAAAATACTTCAACTAAATAATATGCATTACTGCAATGCAAATCAAAGGGAACAAACAAATTGATCAGTTCAATAATTTTATTCCAATATGCATCTTCATATGGACTTGGGAGTTCATCTACACTAGTGAAAAGTATATACCATAAACAATAAAAGAAAACATAAATGCTGCAACTAAACTATATGGATTACTACAATGCAAATCAAAGGGAACAAACAAACTGATCACTTGAATTTATTTATTCCAATATGCATCTCACATGACAAGTGAAAAGTAATTACTATTGACAACAAAAACAGCAGAAATCTCCATCTCATTATACGCCAATATTCATTACTGTGATGCAAATCGAAGGAAACAAAAAACTGATTGGTTGAATTATTATATTCCAAATTTCCGATACATCTTCATATGAATTAGAGTTAATCTACACAAGTGAAAAGTATCCAATATTAAACAACAAAGAGGGCAGAGATTCTCCAACTTATTATATTGCAACATTCATTGCTGCAATGCAAATCAGAGGGTGCAAAAAACTGATTGGCTGAATTATGAAATTCCAATATGCATCTTCATATGGACTTGAGTTAATCTACGAAAGCAAAATATATCTACTACAAACAACAAAAGCAGCAGAAATCTTTCAACTTACTATATTCCAACCTGGAAATCAAAGAGAAGAAACAAACTGATCGGTCAAATTACCAGGCCTGGAGTCTCTGAAAGCTTGGTATTAACTTCAATAACTTCACCAGAAATTGGGGAATTAACATCACTTGTTGCTTTAACACTCTCCACTGCTCCAAAGCTGCCACCTTTGGCCACTTTAGTCCCAGATTCAGGCAGCTCCGCAAACACCACCTCTCCCAAATGCCCCTGCACAATAATGTCTTCAAAAAATCACCATCAAACGGACAACTGGGGTTCAGATTCTGCTCACCTGAGCATGGTCAGTGATGCCAACAGTAGCCACAGAACCCTCATGCTTCACCCATTCATGAGAAGAGCTATACTTCAAGCCATCCAAAACTGGTAAGAAACAAGAAAAGAAGCAGCTTTTCAGTTTTCAAGAACAAAACCAACAAGAGCAAGTTTGGTGAATGGAATGCAGTAAAATGATGGGAAAGTTCATGGATTGGATTACCAGAAGAGAAGCATCTGAAAAAAGTAGGAGGTCTGGCTCCATTGCAAGAGATTTTCAGCACATTGGCAGCTGAAGAAGCCCAAAGTTTCAATGCCATTGCAATGCTCTCTCACTCTTCTTCTTCTTCTTCTTGAGGCAAAGCAATGGTTTTGGTTTTTGGTAGTAATAAAAAAGGATTTTGTTTAGTTGAGTGGATGCCATTCATAGCCTCATCTGCTTTCTTTGCATGACATGGAAATTAGTTTTTTCTAAGGGGTGAAAATAAAAAATAATTAGTCTAAAAATATCTAAATTAAAAAAAAAAACTTAATTTAGACTTTTTTATTTTATTTTTTTTAACCATCAATAAGGAAATTTCCAAAATATTATTTTTTTGAACACAAATTTATGAGTAAAATAAAACTTTATTTATGTAAATTCATTTTTATTCATTGCAAGGGATATATTTAACTTCTTTTTTTTTAAAAAAATATATTTATAATTTAATTATTAAAATATGATTTTAATAAAAACTTAAAATATTTTAAAAAAAATTCTTCACCCCTAAATAATTTAGGACCTAGGCATAATATAAGTGATACGTAAGTGAAAATATTGTAATTCAAATTACAACAATCTTGTTTGGTCCCACAAGTATAAACGATGTATTTGGTTTTTTTAATTAAGTTTTATTTACTCTTTTATAGAATCAGGTGAATGGTAAATTTACACCCTAATATCTATCAATTTGACAAACCAAAGGACTTTTCCACCATCTCTAATATATACAATTCCACTTCTCTCTAAATTTAAACTTATATCAAAATTAAAAAAAAAATTTTTTTTTACTAACACATATAAAATGAGAATATATTTGTATTAAAGTATTAACTCATTGTACATTGTACACGTCTCTAATGTAGTTTGTTCATATATATATATATATATATATATATATATATAAAAGTGTTACTTTTCATTATTTTGATAATGCTCCATTTACATTTAATTGTCTTAAATCAAAGCTTTTAGTATTTTTCTGTTTTTTTAGTCACATCTTTACTATACATTGTCTAATAGATTTGTCTAATGATAAGTTTATGAGTAAAATGACTTTAGTGGTATATTACATTGTAAACTAGCTTCATTGTCTAATAGATTTGCATCTTAACCTAGCAATGTGAGGATTTGAACCATGATCAAATGAGTTACAATAAAAATATTTGAACCACCAACAATGCTATATGATTTGTTTATATATATATATATATATATATATATATATATATATATATATATATTTGGGTCTATGTTTTTGTAAATTAGTTCCACTATCAAATATTTCGGTGAACTCTGGTGGTTTATTGCTGTGTAAATTAACACTATTTTTTAGCAAGTTAACGTCTCAACCTAGTAGTTTGGTGAGTTTGGCCAAAAAAATGCAAGTGTGACGATGGAATAAAAAAGAAGAGGAGCGGGAGGAGGTAGTGGTGGTTGTGTCCATGCCAGTATATTGGTAACGGTGACGGTGACGGTGGTAAAGATAAATGATAATGATAAATGTAAGTAACAATAGGGGTGAATAAATAAGAGTGATTGTGATAGTAGCGGTGGGTGGGTGATGCCGGTAGTTACGAATAAGAGTGGCAATTATGGTAAATTATGGCAAATGAGAGTAATGAAAATAAAATAAAGAGATGTGATTAAAAAAAAATAGGAGAAGGGAAAAGGACAAACAACAAGAAATATAAGAGAGGAAAGTGAAAAAATCAAATAATAAAATACAATTAAAATCCTGATTTGATGTATAATCAACAACACAAAATATAAGGCCTTCCAAGTCATTATATAAAGTGGAGGCTGTTTTTGAGAGGTTTGAAATTACTGAGGGACTGATAATTTTCTACTTTTATAATACTCCACCCTTTGTTTGTTTTTTTTTTTTTTAATTTATCTTTAAAGCTTTCGTTTAATTTAAATATTGTAAAAAAAAATCTCTTTTCAAAAAATACCATTATATTAGAAAGAGTTTTGTTTCTTACTCACTCACCCCTATAAAAATGTGTGATCTCACTTACATGCCCATATAAAAATTGTATTTACATATATACCCTCACAATTCATTTTTATTTATATATATTTCATGACCAAAGGACTATTTGAATATTTCAGTGGAAAAGCTACTTTCTAAATGAAATATATATATATATATAAATTAAAAAAAATGATTTTAAAATAACTTTATTATAAAAAATATTTATAATATATATATATATATATATATATATATATATATATGGGGGACGTTTTCTTGCTATATCGGAAGGAAGAGAAGTCTCGTTGTGGGAGTGAGAAAGATCGAAAGCGATGGACTTCGTCGAAGAGGAATCACGCCCGCGATTCCTCTTCCGATCCAGGCCATCACCATTGCCCACCTCCGACCTCCAATCGACCAAGCTCTCCAAGCTCCACGCATTCCTCTGCGTCTTCGCCGGATCTCTCCTCCTCTCCGCGGCCATCCCGCTCTCTTCTTCCCAAGCTCTCCTCTCTTCTCTCCTCTTTTGGGCCTCGCTTTCTCTCTTTGTTGGGCCGTTTGCTCCCCCTTCCCTCACCGGAGGCGATGTACGTATCGGCGTCGGAGAACCTCTCCCGGATCCTGAGCCGGTTCCTGATCCATCGCCTGATCCCAAAGCTCAGCTGCGCCACGCTGCCCGTAGGACGCGGGCCTCCGTCCCCGATCCCGCGCCGATTGTTGTCCCCGCGGTGGCTCCAGAGAAGAAACCTCGGGCTCAGGCAGCAGGGGTCCCGAATGGCGGACAGATGGAGGAAGCCGAGTGGACGGATTTGGATTTCGACTTGCTCAAGAAGCAGATCTCGAAGCATCCCGCGGGGGAGCCGGGGAGGTGGGAGAGGATCCAAGAGGCGTTTCAAGGGCGTCACGGTGTGGAGAGCGTGATTAGGATGGCGAAGTCTCTGGCGGAGAGGAGGCCTGGAGATTCGGATTCCTATCAGCGCTTCTTGAAGCAGCGGAAGCCGGTGGATCGTAGGGTGGAGGAAGAGGAGGCCATCAGTGGGGGTTGGAGTTCTGTGGAAGATCTCGCGTTGCTGAACGCGTTGAAGGCGTTCCCGAAGGATGCGGCGATGAGGTGGGAGAAGGTGGCGGCCGCCGTGCCCGGCAAGTCCAAGGCCGAGTGCGTCAAGAGGGTGGCTGAGCTCAAGAAGGATTTTCGAAACTCCAAGGCTTCATAGGCTTAACATTTCAAAGCCCGGAAACAGTAAGCACTCTTTTTTATGATCGAAGAGTCTTCATTTTTCTTGTTCCTTGTTGAATTAGAAAAAAAAAAACTTTGCTTTTATGCTATCAGTAAGACAGTAACCATCAATGACTTCCAAATATGGAACTGTGAGTTGTAGCCAGCCATCAACTTCCTATTGGAATGCTTAATTTTTTGTAATATTGTCATGATATAGAATAATTTATATAAAGATCACAAATTTCTAGTTGATGCATTTGCTACTGAATGACTATCCAATGCATGTCTGTAGTGTAGATTTTTTCGTAATCATGGTCCCTTTGTATGCTCCATTCGGTCTTCTTGTTGAGATTTACATACATTTTAAAACCAAAGATGTTATGTTTAGGTGTTGAATCTGGCCTAAATTTTCTTCCCACCTTGAATTGCGTTCTTGCAACTCTTATTTGTTACACTTTGTACTTTATGAAACATCTTTCTCTTAAGTCTTGAATAGACATCCTTCTCACCATTGTTCCGTCTCCTTGCTATCATCAAGGTTTATGCACATGCTACATCTGGGAATAACTTTATTTAGGCATTAAATTTGTTTTGAATGATGACTGTTTGGCCTCTTCCTTCTAAGTCATGGATAAGCTGCTTATGAATTTGTGTGGAAATAACTTATTAAGATCCTGTCTTGAGTGATGATCCTGCTTCTGCCTCTTTCTTGTGTCTATGTCATTCATAAGCGCACCATATGAATGTGCATATGAGTAACTACATAAGAACTTGAATTTGTCTTGGGTGATGATCCGGCTTCTGCCTCTCTCTTATGTCTTTCTTGTGTCTATGTCATTTGTAAGTTCGCCAAATGAATGTGTCTATGAGTAACTATAAAATAACTTGAATTTGTCTTGGCCCTTGGGTGATGATCCTGCTTCTGCCTTTCTTCTGTCAATGATAAGTGCACCTTGTGAACAACTGTGATTCTTGATGTGATCTCTTTTATGTTTTTGTTTTTATCCCTGGCTACGAAGATTTATAATGTCCTTATGCTTAGTGACCTTGTCCATTTTAGAGCTAAAAAATTTCCTTTTCCTTTTGGTGAAGTATGTATTATCAATTGCAATTGTTTGGCCTCCGGCCGCAGCAAGCTGGTTCTGAGGTTTTACTGTTTGATATTCAATCCTCGCACATCATTCTAGTGCCATATTTTGTCATCTAATTCTTTTTATGATAAATTAATCCTTGGGAAACTACTGTTATGTGATTAAACATGGTCTAACAAGCCAACCTCCTTGTACACTCATATTGAAAGAAACTGTATTGCTCTCGACCTTTGCTTTTCTGTTTCTTGGACCTTAATTAGGCTAAGGAGTTGGATACACACGCACATGGATTATATTTACAATGGTTAAAATATGACTGGAAGATCATTACCGTTCAAATGGTTTCCTGTTTTTTATAACTTCACAGTTATCATTCCTTGTGTTCAAATTATTAGTTTTGTCGCCTTAGCAGCATCCATTGGCAGTACTTCTTCTTGATTTATTTTATTTTATTCTATTTTATTGCAGTTTCTAATTGTTTGGAGCTAAAAGGATCTGGAAATTGGTGGGATGCCTTGATCCATCACATGACTTTAAGATCAAGTTTTGTTGCATCCAATTTGATGTGATTCTTGATTCGAAATGAATATTGTTACTGATTGTACCATTTTAATGCATTGTAAACTAAATTATATTCTAACTTTTTTCCTTTAAGTTCAATCTCAATGGATGTTCATTGTTGTATGATGCTAGGTGGTTTATGTCTCTTTTTTTTGTGTCTTCATCATTTGATGTTTTAAGTTCTTGCAAAGAACATTTTGTGAAGTTGTATTTTAAGGAAAATTTGGTAGAAGTTCCTTAAATAATTTTAATATGTCACATATTTGTCTTTGATTTTTCCATTTAGTTTCAATTATCTATTTATTTATTTTAAGAGCACAACTAGAAGAACAGTATGTTTTGTCACTCGCAGGTGCCTGAGAAATGAGCTCCCAAATACACTAGATAACTCAGCGGTCTTCCGATTTAATGATTTCATCCCCTTCTTTTTTTTTAATTATCCACTCTTACTTTTGGGGTTATGATCAACTCGAGCTGAGCCTAATGCTCCAGCTCGGTTTGACACTATTTTAACCAAGTTTAAGCCGAGCTTACTTTGAACTTCTTTTGTCAAGCTCAAGCTTAGATTTTTTGAAAAAAAATGTAAAGCTTAGGCTCGGCTCATTGGGCTACATTAATTTCACTACAGTAACATATTTAAGTAGTGATGAGATATTTAAATTGTTATAAAAGCTAACAAAGCTGTTCACCAGTCTTAACAAAGCCAAGCTTGAGAATGTTCAGACTTTGTTTTGTTCATTTTATAAGTTTAGAAAATAAGTTTGAGAATTGCTCATTTAATTTAATGAATGAGCAACAATCACATTGATTGATTCACATTCGTCTTTTATTATTTTTCAGGTTTTTTTTGTACGTTTAATATCAATTTTGTATGGTACTTGTTCATGGAGAGGATTCTTTTCATCAAGAAATTTTATCCACTTGTGAAATTTTCACACATATATATATATATATATATATATATATATATATATATATATAGGGAATAGAGGGCAACATGGTTTGAAATTTTAATAAAGAAAGATCAATGTCACATGGATTGATGTTTTTATTTCGACCATGTTTAGTCAGGGATAAGTACCATTTTTTAAACCAAATAATTAGAGATAAATTATAAATATATTTACATTTAAATTAAATTGTACCTGATGATTAATTTTAAAAATTACTAATGGTATTTAAAAAATAAAGAAAATTATTTCTAAAAATATATAGTTTTTATTAATAATTAAGCATCATTTCAAATAAAAGTTATTGCTTCAACTCACTATTAAAAAAATATTTTTTTACTTTACATCCCTATTTCACTTTGTTGATCAATAAAAAAAAAAAAATTGGACCCCATTAGGTGGAGGATAAAATAAAAATGCATTAATTACAATTGGTTGGAGGATAAGAAAAACATATAGTTCAGAATTAAAATGTTTCAAAAAGAAAAAAGTACGTACTTACTAAAATTAAGTAGAAAAATGAACTTCTCAATGATTTTTTTAGAATTTTCTTATTTAATTTCCTCAATTAAAATATTTTTATTGATTACCCAATAAAAAAAGGGAAAATTATTTATAAATCCCTCAATAGTTTCCCTTTTCCTCTGCAGTCCCTCTGACTTTTGCACTTCCTCTGCAGTCCCTGCTTTTCCCACGTAATACGTTATAGTCCCTGCCGTGACAACCGTGAGTGTATTTTTTTGAAAATGGCAAAAGTGCCCTTGCTTTTCATTCCCGCCCAATCACATCAAGAATTCTCCCGAGGCTCCTCTCCATCATATTCACTATACTTCATCTTCATCTTCATCTCCATCTTGATTCTATTTCTCCTCTTGTTCTTTTCTGTTCTCTCGCAGTGATCTTGTCGTCGTCCGCACAGATTAATCCACAGGTAAGCACTGTCTGCATTTGGGCTCCATCATGTTGTATTTTTTTTTTTTGTTTTTTTACCCAAAAACCGACGTCTACGCAGGTGTTAGCCACGATGGAGACATTTTGTGCCGTTGCTCGCTTCAAAGGCGAAGGACGGCTACTAAAATTCACGGTCCTGACAGCCTGGGAGGTTGTTCTCCAGAGATCTGCGAGCGATGGGCTTTGGATCCATCTCGAGTCGTTGTGAAGTTTGTCACGCCCGACGCGTACAGCACGGTTTGCCCAATTGAGTCAGATGTGGATTTCCAACGCATGTGCCAAATACATCATACCTTCAAGAAGAATGTGGTGGATATCATCGTTGACGAAGTCAGTGGGGCAGCGGAAACAGCCAATAACATCTCCTTACCACCCACGTAATCCAGCAACAAAGATAGCTCTTACTATGTTCGTTTGTATTGTGTATTACTGCTGATTTCCCGCGGGAATACGTTTCCTGTGTAACCTATGGATTTTCTGTGTAATCTAGAGTATTTTATGAATTTACTGTGTATTAAATTGCTTATCTGTGTAACTTACATCTTTTCTGTGTAGTATATATCTTTTGTGCGTAACAAATGTACTTTCTGTGTAATATATAGCTTCCCTGTGTAAGATAGTGCTTTCTTATGTATTCCACTGCTTTTGTGTGTATTATACCGCCATGTGAAATATTCGTAATATACCTAACGCGTCGCCATCCGCAGGGAGTCAATATCAGAAAGCATGAATGCGGACAAGGAGTCGTTCTTGTCCCAATATCGTCCCGCAGGTGCGCTCAGTATTACTCCATGTTCACAAACATCTGATGGCTCCACATTGCAAGTAGGGAACCGGTTCGATGGTGTTGATAACTTCAAGGATGCCTTGCACAGCCATGCAATAAGGAACAATTTCGACTTTACATTCATAAAGAACGACAAACTTCGCACGACTGTGAGGTGTGCTTCGCCGGATTGCCAGTGGCGTGTCCACGCATCCAAAGAGAAGAACGACGATTCTTTCCGAGTGAAGACAATGCAAGGGACGCACACTTGCCCGGGGGGGGGGGCATCGGAACGACAGTCCACCCGAAAGCTAGCAAGAAGTGGGTCGGGGACCGTATTATGCGGAGACTAAAAGAACGGCCATTGTATCGCGCCATCGACATACAGAAGGACATCTTTCGTGAGCACGGCGTGCGATTACCATACAAACGTGCATGGATGGGTAAGGAGGTCGCTCGGTCCGCCATTTATGGCAGTGAGGTGAGCAGCTACGATTTGTTGTTGTGGTACACAGACAAAGTGGCTGCGACGAATCCCGGTAGCGTTGTCACGGTTGACAAGGACGGAGAGCGATTTAGACGTGCCTTCTTCTCTTTTCGGGCTTCTTTAATCGGTTTCAAAAAGGCGTGCAGACCATTGTTATTTGTTGACGGAACACACTTGCTCGGCAAGTACGACGGGATACTACTGGGGGCAACCGGCAAAGATGGGAATGAAGGCATCTTCCATGTGGCATTTGCAATTGTTGACAACGAAACAGAAGACAATTGGACTTGGTTTCTTGCCACACTCGGTGATGCAATATACGGTGAAGGCGATTACTCCGAAATTATTACATTTGTATCGGATCGGTCGAAGAGTCTTATAAACTCGATCGCGAGAGTGTTCCCATCGTCACCGCATGGGTATTGCCTACGACATTTGGAGGCAAACTTCATGAAAGCGAATGCTAAAGTTGGCAAAACGTTGCGAGAGCATTGTTGGGCTATAATTGTCAAAATTGCGTACGCGTACACATCGAAAGAGTTTGACGATGCCGTTTACGAGCTGGCAATGATATCGCCAGCGGCCCATGATTGGTTACTGCATAAGTCCGACATAGATCACTAGTGTAATTATTTATTTAAGGGTATGCGGTGGTGTGAGATGTACTCCAACGTTGCGGAGTCATTTAACGCTTGGATCAAAGAGGCCCGCAATCTCCCCGTTACAAGCATGGTTGACTCGATAAGGTGAGCTTTCGCATGTGATTCTCTAGTTCTCGTTTTCCATTCTGTGATGTTTGTGTAATATTTCACATTATGGTGTAATATATTACGTTTCTGTGTAACATACGACGTTCTCGTGCAATATCGTATGTTTCGGTGTAACCTAGTACGTTCTCGTGTAATATACGACGTTTTACGTGTAATGTATTATGGTCCCGTGTACTTTGCTAACTTCCTCTCGTAGTATACTTCACGCTTGCGGAATGGTTTACGTTTCTGTGTGGTCTTTGTTTTTGCTACTTTGTTATGCTTATGTGTGTAATTGCTTCACACACAATACTAAGTGCGTGTAGGTGTATTCCCACAGGGTTCAAACTAATGAATATGATTGCCGACAGATGCGCACAATCATAGGGGTGGGATACGGCATTATGTCCAGAAATACACAAAAAACTCGAACAAATTATTGAAGATAGAAGGTTCTTAAGGGTCGGACGTTCAACCCCTGACATTTACGAAATTGTTGACGACGACAACAATTCAGTCAGCCTTCAACAACGGAAGTGTTCTTGCAGGAAATGGGAAACCCATGGGCTCCCATGCAAGCACGCATGTGCGGCGATCATGCAAACAGACACGAACATCCACGAGATACATTTCAGATTACTTCACATTGGAATGCTACCGCCGTGCGTATTCTGAACCTATATATCCAATCCCCGACACGAGACAAACCATCGACGAGCATCGAGAACTGCGAATCCGGCCGCCAATCTCTAGAAAATGGCCCGGCCGTCCACAAAGGAAACGGATTGAGTCATAGGGATTCGAAGTCCGCGATTTACATTGTAGTCGGTGCCACGAACCTGGCCATAACCGTCGCTCGTGTAACGCGGTCATAGCGGACTGAGTTGCTTGAATACCTGCTGAAGACTGAGTAGCTAATTGTGTTAACCTCGTACACTGGTACATTCCTGTGTAGTAAACATTACTATCTCGTGTAACATATAGCTTGTCTGTGTGCGGCGCACCTTATCTCGTGTAATATACGTTTTATCTCGTATACTACGCTGTACTTTCTGTGTAATATACATTTTGTCTCGTGTAATATAAGATACTTTCTGTGTAATGTACATTTTATCTGTGTAATATAAGATACTTTCTGTGTAATATACTGTACTTTCTGTGTAATATACGTTTGATCTGTGTAATATGCAGGGATTGCATGCATGCATATGTGAAGGCTGATGATATTAAGTGCATTACCACATAACTACCCAGTCATTATATTACACGTATTGTTTGACATGAATTGATAAATTATTTAGTTTGGGGGGGTTACATCGTCCTGTGTGCCTTGTACTTGTTCACTTCCGGGGCGACGGCCGCTTGCGAGCTTGTGGGTTCGTCGTCGACGCCTGACTGCCCGTCCTCGTCTCGTGCCTTGTAGTTGTTCACTTCCGGGGGCGACGGCCGCTTGCGACCTTGTGGGTTCCTTGTCGATGCCAGCCTGCCCGTCCTCGTCTGTGCGTTGTCCTTGTGCCGCTTGTCCCTTGTCAGTTGTACTAGCCTTCTGGCGAACACCGTCAAGCAATATCCGCGCGACGTATTGAATACGTAGGAATGGGACGTCCGGCGGGGGGATGTCGAGCGTTTCGTTATCAACTATCTGCTCCATGTAACGAGTCAAGAAGACCGAGCAATCCACACTACCAGATTGTTGTTGCGGGCAAGACCGGACATGCATCATTGGTAGTGCCTTGAAGGGATTCCCGCCAGTGTTTACCTCGAAGATGAACTCGAACAGCTCCCGCTAGAAACCGAGAAAGATTAGTGCGTCAGTGTATTGTCCGTGTATAACTAACCTTTGTTATACAGATTTAACTTACCATTTCTATAGCGTCGTCATCATACGTCTTAGATTGAAGGGAAGAGTAATGCATGTAAGTCTGCCCCGCAATGTCGAGGACGAGGAGATGGTAATGGCCATGGAGGATGATGGGCATAAGAATCAATTCCGCGGTCTTATGACCGTAGATGACGTCCTCCATCATGCATAACGACTGGTCGGCTGCGTATTCCGACTTCCGCATCGCAAGCGCCAGAGGTAACGTTATAATCGCTCGCCGCTTATGCGCGAGAGGATTTGTCAACAACTCCTCACGCAACATTAGCACGAGCACGGTGACCACGTCGTCGGGCACTTCTTCCTTCCCTTCAAGCAAGATAAAGAGGTTGTGACGGGTTGTGTACCCATAGTCATCCCTCCAGACGACCGAACTGCAACATAAACAGATAGAATATTAACTTACACAGGAATTACTATTATTACACAGGAACCCGCTATAGTACACAGAAACAATAGATAATACACTAAAACACTAAATAATACACAGAAAAATACATATTACACATAGTTTCTATATATTACACTGAAAATGCAAACATTACACATTACATGTAACATTACCTGTCGACGCGTGTGTTCAAGAAGAGATCAATGGCAGCCTGTTCGAGTTGGTTGAGCCTTGCGAAGCCAGGGTATGTCTTCTTCGTCGGCATGAAATCACACCTAGGCGGGATTTGCATCTCGGTATAAGGCCGAGTTGTCGGGTTGGGATCGTACGGTACGATCGCAAGATGTGTGTCTCCGTCCTTGGTAGCTCTCTTCTTCTTCCCAGCGGAAAGTGTTTCAAGAAGAATGTCGACGGCTTACATCGCCGCCGGGAATAAGTCGTCCGATGAATCAGATGACTGCCCCAATGGGGATGGACGCTTTCTCTCGCGGGTCGTCGGTGTCTGGCCTCTGGCCATTTTCCTTGTCGGCGGCACTGCCTGCGTGTCGTCCGACTCGTCGGACAACTGTATGCGTGTGGGCGCCTGCTTTTGGGACCGACCTCTCCTTAGGGGCATCTCCCTTGGCGGGGGCTTCGCTCTTGGTGCCCTTTTGGGAGGGGCCCTCCTCGCTGGGGCCTTCTTCGGTGTAGCCCTCTTCTGGGGACGCCGATCGGGTCCCTCATCAATCGATCGTTCTTCAGCGAGGCCCTCATCACTTGGCCCTTCCTTGGAGAACCGTTCCGGCAGGGGTGCCTCTTCAGCTGCATCTTTTACGTCCCCGGCGGCCGTAGACGTGTCTACTTCTAAAGCGGTTGTCGGCGCATCCAACTGGGCTTCTACTGGACCAACGGGCGGCACCTCAGGCGCCTGAGTTTCTATACTCGCCTCTGCTGGCGCCGGAGATATTGCCTCGGCGGTGTCACCATGGGTAACCTTCCGGGCAACCCGTTTGAATGGCGTACCTGACCGAGGACGGGTAGCTGAAGGACGAGGAAGGACGACGTCTTCATTCCGGTTGACGTTTGCCTCTTCCACCGCCGACGGCCGCTCATGTGACACATCTAGCCGAGCATCTCTTGCGTCGCGCTCGTCCATACGAGCCCGCAGCACATTGAACTCGGCAAGAAGGCGGTGGAGTAAAACTCGGACATCATCGTCGCCGCGGGGGGCGTCGTCCGGCCTGTCAGTGGTCTCCGCCGCCGACTGACGGCGAGACCTTTTTCGGACATTGGCTTTGGCGGAGTGGTCCCCACCCCGTCTCCCGACACTTCGTCGGCGGCTCTGCTTTCGCAGGTCTTCTTCTTCTTCTTCGGCCTTTTGGCCTCTTTCTTTCTTTGTTGCCGCCCTCCTCGCCGGGGAAGGCCGCCGGGCTCTCTTTGTTGAATCGGGGGATTGAGCCCCCTGTACAGTTGCACTGACAAGTGCCGTTTCTTCAGCGTTGGAAGGAACGAAATCAAAAAACTGCGAAGGATTCAAAAATAAGATGTCAGCCTAAGAATCGTAGATTACACAGAACAAGACTATGTTACATGGGAAGGTCCAATATTACACCGAACCGTAAATTATTACACAGGACGGTTATATATTACACAAAACATACGCATTATACACAGAAACTAAGCATATTAAACATAAAAGTAGGATATTACCGGAACCATACGTAGGATACACCGAAACAAAGAATATTACACAGAACGGTAAGATCTTACACAGAAACATGCAGTAGTACACCGAAAAAAACAATATTACACATAAAACAATAATATCAACCAGAAACAACAACCAATTAGGCATTCAAAAGATTAGAAGAGAACTCGCCTCTTTCCCTTCCAGTGATTTCAAGAGCGGATCAATTGAGGACGACTTTGTGAATATGTTGTCCCCGTAACACAGTATACGGGGTGTCCGACCAACGCGTTGTTTCTTCACGCTGCCGGACACCTCGTAGAACCATACAATGAGGGCGACCGAGCACCCTTTCAGGTATCCGGCGCTCTTGATCTTCCCTTGGCAGCGCAGCTGCACCCGTGCGGCAGTCTTGGGAAGATCATCCATCACCCATCTGTGGATGGCATGCGCCCAGGCGTAGTCGCCGATAGTGTCTAAATTGTCGGCGTACCTGGCTAAGAAGGTGGGCGCATTCAGAGAGGTGTTGGGGAAAAAGATGGTGCTCATCAAGAATACCAGGAGGAGCTTCACGAAAGTCTCCTCCGTTCCAGCCTTCCCGCTGACAAGTTTGAACAAGTTCTCTTTGATTGCATCGCGATGCCGCTTGTGTAACTTATTCAGATAGGAAAGTTCAAACTCAGACACTTCCTCCTCCCCCTCAGGCTTTAATGACACAGTCTCGCCCACGCTGGGGACCCCCATTACAAGGGCGACGTCCTCGGGCCTGAACTGCAGCATGCTCTCCCCGATCTTGAACCTTCCGGTTCGTGCATCGTATACACGGAGCAGTTCGTCCAGAACCCCCCTTTCTTGGACCACGGCCGGCAGGTCCATCAGGTGCACGAAAGGGGTCTGCCGGAGTAACTTCCGTGGGTGTTGCTCATTAAGTTTTTCAATCCCTGTATGGTATCCACGACAGGGGCCAAATAACACCTCCCGTTAACCAAGTTTCGGCCATTTCTGTATTCAGTTCAGATTACACAAAACGATCAGATGTTACACACAAAATGGTTATATTACACAGGAAGACAGTAAACTACACAGAAAGTCCAAAAACCCTAAAGTAATACACTGAAACGTCGGTCGACTTCTCCTTACCCAACTTCTGCTTACCTTTTTCGGTTGTTTTTTTGTTCCACGAGCTCTCGCAGTGTTTGCAGAAGGCCGAGAGTGCGAAGGCGGACGTGTGGCAAGTCAGTCGTCGCCGCAAGAGGGAAAAACACCGTCTTCGAACACCGAACAAGGAGAAGAGAGTCGTAGGCGCAAGATAGAGAAGAAGAAACGGAAGAAGAAGCAAAAGAGCCGCTTGAACGGTTTCCCCGGTGGGTTATCTCAACCGTTCGACGGTTCTCGAAGCCTTGAGGGTATTTTCGACATTTCCACGCTATTTTTTTGAAACTTGCGCAAAGGGCAAAAAAGACATTTCCACTCCACGTTGGCTTCATCAGAACGGCCGTTTCACTGTTTTGGATTTGAATGGAAAAAGATTGAAAAGGAAGGACTAAACAGGAAAGTGAAACATGTCAGGGACCATCAGGGAAACTGCAAACTTGTGGGGGATTTATAAGTAATTACCTGTAAAAAAAACACCAAGCACGTTCAAACCTTTGCAAAACGAGTTGAGTGATAAAGATTCGAATATCCTAATAAAAATAATTAATTAAAATAAATATAAAAACTTTTATATATATATATATAAAACCACACTTGTAATAAATAAATGAAAAAAATGAAAAAGTCATAGTCCACTCTGACTCGTTCCCATGGCTTCATCTTGACGTTGCCGTCCCATTTAACATTAACTAAACAATCAAGTTTCCAAACGGGCTTAACATTTCGTCAATTATTTAAATAAATAAATAAATATATATGTATATATTTAATAAACAATATATAACTAATTGAGAATTTTCATTTATTTTTATATTTTTTAAATCAGAAAACCATTTTTCTAATTTTTTATTTCTTTCCTTGTTAACGGGCCCGGGCTTGTTTTCTTTTGGACATCGTCTCTGTTTCGTTTTGAACGTTCCGCCCTCGCGTTGCTCTTTATAATCTGCGCGCCAGAGACTTGGACTGCATCGTGTGGAGGAGTGGAAAATTTTCAATCTCCCCCTCTCTCTCTCTCTCTCTGTCTCGTTGTTCCATTCAGGATTCTTGCGAGGTTTGGAGTTTCTCTTTGTTTCCACGGTTGAAGTTTTTATCTTTGATTTGATTTCTAGTTCTGTGATTTTTCTTATCGGTTGTTGTTTCAAGGAAATGGTGAATGGATGGGGTTTGTAATGGCGTGAGTGTTTCCATTAGGGTTTGTTTGGATTCGGAGAAGTGAAATCTAGAAACAAAGTTAAAGTTTTGATCTTGAATCTGTTTGGGTGAACTATGATTTTCGTATGGGCTGTTGTTTTGATTTGAGGAGATGATGTTGATGCGTGAGTGTTCGTTTGGATTCAGAGAGAATTGAAAAACTGGAAAATTATTTGAAGTTTTGATTTTTAATCTGTTTGCTTTGTTTTTCTATGTTTATCTCCACATTTGTTGTTTTGAGGGCATGTTAATGGATGAAATGGGGAATGGCGTGAGTGTTTTGCTTAGGATTTATTTGGAAAAGGTGAAAGAAGGCCAGAAGTTCTAATTTTGAATATCTTTAGGTATTCGATGGTATATTTATTATTGCTTTTTGTTTCCAGGAGTCAACAATCTAGTCGGTAATGTTAGGTGCTTTTTTATCCCCTTTTCTTGTCTTTCGTTTTTTTAATTTTAAATTTTTTACTTATTTTGGGGGCTTGTTTGGATTGAAAGAGAAGAATAGTAGAAATAAAATTGCTTTCACTCGCTTGATTTCATTAAGACACCATTGTATTAAGATCTGTTTCTTTTTCTGTTTGGATTGAGGCTCTTGTTGGTAAGATTCTAGTGTTTGGTCTTGTTCCAATGCGATGAGAGGGGCTTTGCATCTTATGGTTATTATATTATAGTCATTTACAAGTTAGTTCTTGTATGTTTGTGCATTTAACGTGCAGCCATTTTTCTAAAGTTATTAACATCTTTTCCTGGTGTGGAGGATTAGACAATGTTTGACTTCTTGTTGACAAATTATAGTTGATTGGAAAGGGGAGATGAAACTAAATTTGGTTTGACGAGGTCTCTAGTGTTACAGAATTTGGTTATCATCCATTGAATTTGGAATTTTTTTGGTGATAAATGGACAAGCCATTTCTATCGTTTCACTTGGAGAGCAAGTTCTTACTGAACCATAATCTCTTCTTTTACAAACGAACAGATTTTATTTTATTATTACAATATTTTTTAAACTTTGAATTGTTTAAATTTGTATGCTTGTTTATTTGCTTGTCTTTTAATCAGCGGAATGTAGTTTATCACTGTTTATTTTCTGTGTGATTTGCCAGCAAGACTCATTTGCTATAACGTTCTTGTGTTTCTTTGACTTGCTGTAAAAAACTAAAGTTGCTCATATTTCATCCAGGTTCATATTGGATCTGAAAATGAACTTGATGGATGGCAGGACAACCAGGAGGTTACTGTCAATAATGATTATGCTAAGTCTGTGTTTTTTCTTCTATATCTTGGTTTTATGGCATATAAATGGTTACGGAAATAGAGAATTTGGAAAGGGTGATAGAATAGCACTGAAAATCACTGAGGAAACAGAGTGCAGTGTCTTGACCAATTTGAAATTTGAAACTCATCACAAGTTTAAGAGTGGCCTCAACCTTTCAGAGTTGGAAACACGAGTATTGCAGCCATGTGATTCTCAATATACGGATTACACTCCATGTCAAGATAAAAAACGAGCAATGACCCTTCCAATGGAGAATATGGTCTACAGAGAGAGACACTGTCCTCAAGAAAATGGAAAACTGCATTGCCTTATCCCTGCACCAAAGGGCTACATAACTCCCTTTCCTTGGCCAAGGAGGCGAGATTATGTACCATATGCAAATGTTCCATATAAGAGTTCAACAATTGGGAAGGCTTTTAAGAACTGGGTCCAATTGAAGGGAAATTTGTTCAGCTTTCCAGGAGGAGGATCGACATTTCCTCGAGGAGCAGATGCATATATAGAAGAACTTGCATCTGTCATTCCACTGGCTGATGGTTCTATTAGAACTGCACTTGATACCGGATGTGGGGTATGTTTAACTTTCATTTATTTTCATCTTCCTCTATAATTGAAATTGATATCAATCCATTTTAGCTTAGCATGGGATACTTTCATCTTTCATGCTTTTGAGACAGTTGTCCTGTATAAATAAAGATATCTTAATCAGTGTAAGAGAAATTGGACAAGTAGTAGAGATTTCAAGGTAGACTGTCCTGCCAGTGAGAAACCTGAAAAGTTACAATGCCACTATATATCATTTTAATTCCTTTTCCCTATATAGTATTTATTTAATCTGCAAAGGAACCTATGCAAATACGAGTTTACTATCAGCCTTGTGTTAAATATTGTTGCGAGTTTACAACTCTGACAATCTGATACATTATGCAGGTTGCTAGTTGGGGTGCTTACCTTCTGAAAAGAAAAATAATAACCATGTCCTTTGCTCCAAGGGACTCTCACGGTGCTCATGTACAACTTGCTCTAGAAAGAGGTGTTCCTGCTGTTATTGGAGTGCTAGGAACAATAAAGCTTCCATATCCATCTAGAGCCTTTGATATGGTTCATTGTTCTGAATGCATGATTCCATGGACATCCAATGGTATGCCTCTCAAATGCCTTTTATGATGCTGCAACGTTTTGTGTTACAGTTAATAATTGTTTACATGTTTTCCTGATCTTCTTACTGCAGATGGGATGTACATGATGGAAATAGACCGCATTCTTAGACCTGGTGGGTACTGGATATTGTCTGGCACCCCTATTAATTGGAAGGAAAACTACCAGGCATGGAATAGATCAATGCATGAACTTCAAGAGGAACAAAGGAAGATAGAGGATTTGGCCAGTGTACTTTGCTGGGAAAAGAAGTATGAGAAAGGAAACATAGCTATATGGATGAAGAAGACAAACTCTTCATCATGCAGAAGAGCTGAAGTTTTTTCTGTGAAGATGTGCAAATCTAAGGAAGACGACAATGTCTGGTATTTTCCTATTTTTCTTTTACTTAACCCTCTATCTTTGATAAGATAGGAACGGAACAATCTACCTTGTGCTTGGACTAACAGGGCTAATAGTGTAAAAATTTAAGTTTGCTGGCTATTATTTAATGCCTATCATGCCATTCGCACTGTTGTTGTGCAAACTTCCTTTGTAAAGAGGATCATACCATGGCTTATTGAATTCAGATTTATCTTAAAGAGGATGCTATTCTAAACCTTGAGATAAACCATGATTATTTTTATACCTTGAAGCACCTTGTTAGGCTTTTCATTTTGCTCCTGTTCATGATAAGATTCATGGTTACTCGCAATTGTTTGCTCGAATGCTGTTTCATTATAAGTATTGTTATCGTCAACTAACATGCCAATCACACCAGTTGCATAACAAGATAGACTCTTATGGAAGATAAGGCTATTTAATTCCTCTCTCTTAGCTCATTACCTCCAATATGTGTGTGTGTGTGTGTATTCAAATAGCTCTATATTTTTTATGAAAAGCTATCTTTAGCCATGTCATTTGTGTCTTTTAAATAAATTCTCAGGTCTAATTTTCTGATACGTTGTCAGGTACAAAATCATGCAACCTTGTGTAACTCCCTCCTTGCAAGTTAACGGGCCAGATGAATTATCTGGCAGACAGTTGAAGAAGTTCCCAGATAGGCTATTTGCTGTTCCCCCAAGAATATCTGAACGATATATTCAAGGTGTTTCTGTGGAAGCTTACACGGAGAATAATAATTTATGGAAGAAGAATGTCAAAACTTATAAAAGGATAAACAAATTAATTGGTTCTGTGAGGTACCGTAACATTATGGACATGAATGCTGGTCTGGGAGGTTTTGCAGCAGCACTTGAATCTTCCCAGTTATGGGTGATGAATGTTGTTCCAACTATATCAGAGAGAAACACATTGGGCGTTATCTATGAGCGGGGTCTGATTGGCATTTACCATGACTGGTATTTACCTCCTTTCTTGTCCTTCTTGAAGTTCCTTTACTTGGAGAAAACTTTTAGTTGGATAGCTCTTACATATAGATAACCTTGGCTCTCTAATTATGAACTTGCAGACAACCATTGGACATGAGCTAAGAGTGTGAAATATATATATATATATCCCATGAACAGGATTGTAGACTTGAAAAAGTAAAAACTCAGAGGGTTGAGGTCCCTCTGAGTTCTTACTTTTAACATGAGACTTTGATTTATTTCATAACATACCAATTTTAGAAAATGATTCAATCAACATAATCGAATTATAAAATACAGAAATGACAAAATGGATCTTTTATTTCTTATAATTTTTTGAAAATTTTAATCTATTGATTGATTCATAGTCGCTGTCATTTCTCCATAAAATTCATTCTTACCAAGAAAGAAGGAATCTTGTGGATAAGATAATCTAATAAAATAAGAATTATTTATATAATATTATATATGACTTGATTTTTCTTTTTTGGAGTTTCTTGTTTCCTGATAATTGGCTTCTGAGCGGATGTGTTTGAAAATGTGCATGGTTCTTCTAGTTGAACCTGTAGTCCATGGATGGGATTTACGATGTCAAATTATGTGATGAAATTTAGAATCCTGCATGTGACCATTACTTGCATTTCAAATTGATGTATTAATCTCTTAAAGCATGACGGTGGGTGAGGAATTTGTAGATACAAGTGCACATTACATTTTTGACTGCAGATCTAATTATAGTCCATAGAAAGAGAGCTATTGGATCAAGAATCCTATATCTAATAGTATATTAACTGAGGAAGGTAGATGTTTTGTTTCTATACACTTCTCTGTCATAAAACTTAAAGCCAATGTTAGGTAGTCCTTGAGAAGAACTGCTTAGGGGAGTACCACAGTATTGCAAAGATCAAAATCTTCATATATTGATACCCAACCATAATAAATTGTTTGTTGGATATTTACATCTTTAAGATTGTTATTGTTTGCTCTTCCATTTTTGGATGAAAGTTTCCTCATAATTCATTTGTGGCAATATGGAACAGCCATAATAATTCAGATCTTGTTAGGTGATAAATTTATCCATATCAATGCCTCATTTATTAATTTATTTTTTGCGCTAATGACTAATCTTTTCTTTTATTCTTGCAGGTGTGAAGCCTTCTCTACATATCCTAGGACATATGATATGATACATGCAGATGCTGTTTTCAGCTTGTATCAGAACAGGTATCTCTACTGGTTAATGCTTACCATTAAAACGATTATTTCCTTTGATTGGTGGTATGTCTATTAATGGATTTTCCATTTATTCCAGAAGAAAAAATAATTGTTAGCCTTGCGTACCAGAATTACAAAATTGTCTATTAGTGATTATGCTATAAAGATTTTATATGTTAGATGCATTATTCTTAAGAATTTTATAAAATCATCATGTAACTTAGTGTGTGACTGCAGCTAGTCTGTGAATCCGAACCTTAATTAGCAACAACAACAGTTATTCCTTCATCAGTTTGATCTGTTAATGTAAATATACTAGATATTTGAAGGCCTTATAAAGTTTTGTTACATGAACAGATGCAAGATGGAGGATATCCTCTTAGAGATGGACCGGATTTTGCGTCCTGAAGGGATGGTAATAATCCGTGATAATGTGGACATTGTGAACCAGATTAGGAGACTGGCTAATAGCATGCGGTGGAACACCAGGCTGCTGGATCATGAAGATGGCCCCCTTGTGCCTGAAAAGGTTTTGATTGCAGTGAAGAATTACTGGGTCAGCAATGAAACAACTGCTTCTCCTAACTAGTTTACCAATTGTCATCGAACAGAAGTCTTTGGTGGTGTCTGATGATGTTAACTTCAAGATTGTTCCAACATCCTTCCATTTTTTCAAAAAATAAAATTAGAAGAAAAGAATTTTGGGATTAAAGCTAATATATGCTTCCAAGATAGCTGCAGATTATGTAGTTTTTTGACCATCAAGATTTGGATACTGTAAAATACCGGTAAAATATCTGACATAATGTCCCTTGGATGATGCATTTGTTTGTACTTGGGAAAGGGAATCTTTGGCATGCATACATACCATGCTTCTATTTGTATATTAAGAATATCTACGGCCATATGTGTAAAGATTATTTCTTTAGGATACGATACCTTTATTTTATTCCTTCTTCTTTGTAAGATTTCTAAAGCTGTTTTCTCTTCTTTAAAATAAAACATTCTAAAATTATGAAGCAGCTGTCAACGGCCTTTGGGTCAATTGGCACTTGGGTCCCCCATGAGGACGCCTCGCAAGTGGCGAGAGTTCGAATCCTTGGGGTGAGGGTGCATGTTTGAGAGCTGTGAGCATGAACTGTGGGTGGTCCCAGCGCCCACGTGTGCGCGGGCCCCACAGGCCGCAGTCGAGGCGTGTGCATGGCCCTGTCTTAGTTTAGCGTGCCCATTAGGGGTTTCGTTCTTCTTGACAAAAAAAAATAAATTATGAAGCAGCTTTGTCATGAATAATAAATATGTGCCAAATTTCTTCTTTGATATTATTTAAATTCATAGTTCTTATCCAAAGATGGTTACATGCAAATAGTATATGTTATCATGCTTCTTCAGCAAACCTGTCTCCCATATTATTTAAAGCATTTTGTTGGCGTTTGTCATTCAAGATAAATATGTGTGCTCATGTCACATATGACTGGTCATTCACAAAACTGCTAGTGTCACCAGCTATGGATGGTCACTCATTTGCACCACCAGCACTCTCCTTTGTCCCTCACTGCAACTTGTGTTTGATTAATGGCAGGTTGTTAGTGATAAACCATTTTGAGAAATCCTCTCACATCAGCAAGACTAAAAATATGCTATTTTTAGTTTGCTGATCTTTGATTTGCACTTGTGGCATTTATATATTTCATCTCTAGCTACTTGTGACTATTGAAGCACCAGTCTAAAATTTTCAGGCTTTATTTTTATCTACTGACATTGCACGCGAACAGCTTGATCAATACCCTCAAGTTATGTCTTGAAATGAGTTAATTGAGGACTTCATAATACAATTTGGGTTTTTTTCTTGATAATAAGGTAGGGACTAGACTGTGATGACTGGTAGGATGAGGCAGCTGTTCTGATTACGTCTATTTAAAGTTGAATGTCACTCTTTGACTTGCACTGTTGGTGGTATCTGTAGTTTATAATATGTAGACATGGCAAATTGTTGTTAATGCTACAAGGACTGAGTTGTTAAGAGACTCAGGCCTCCAGGAACACAAATTTGATGGTTTTGTTCATGAATTCTTATCTGGAGATGGTTCTCATTCTTATATACAATGTATTTGATACTTTGTCTGATGTCTTTGTCAACAGAGTGAAAAGCTGGTACTGATTGTCAAAGACTGCAGCTATTTTTATCAACAATTGTACTTATTGTTGTTAGGGCTATTGGTGAGCCAGATCCAATGTTTTGTACTGGAGATGAACATTCCATGCCCTGGCACTGAAATGCTGATATTTCTGCAGTAGAGGATCATTTTGTCAATCTTCTAGTGTTACGTGACATCAGTCAGACAAATCTTGAACATAGGGGAATCTATCAGTATCAGTTGGCGGTAGCTGAAACTATACTGAGGAATTATTGGTGGCAGGCATCTTTTCCAGCTTTAGGTTTTTTGCCTTTCCTCTGGTCTTGTTAAGTGGGCATTCTATCTTTTTTGATCTGATGACTTTTGCAGTAAAATGACACGTGAGAAATTTCCAGTTCAGCAACATCAACTCATTGTTTCATGTTTATAATAGCAAGTATCTTAGTGCAAGCAATCAGTTGAAAAGCCCTTGTAGTCATCACAAGCCAGGTTCTTCACCACCAACTATTGCATTAGTATCTGACCCTCACAAGGAAAGTATTACAAGAACACATTTATTTACAGAACAAGTTTAGCATCTGATGCTTTGAGACACCTTATTTTCATAGGATGAATTCCTGACTTGGTGCTATGAATTGCTGAGAGGACGGAAGCGGTCTCTGTAATTACTGTAGTAGTGGTTATGCATGTTAGATCTAGCAGGGATCCTTAAGAAGACTGCCTGGAAGAGCAACCAAGAAAGCAACAGTTCTTTCCTTTATTGGATTACAACTAATCAATTGATCATAATTTCTCAGCTTTGTCACCCAGCTAGATAGGACTACCCAAATGGTGTTGGCTGTCCTGCATACTTTATCAAAGGATTTTTCTGAAAGATCAATGTCGGTCTAATGTGGGGACTATCTCAGTTGTGGACCATGAGTGTGTGTTGCACTCTCTTCTGAACATCATAAGCACTTCATGGAGGGTCTGCATCAGACTTTCTAGTATAAATTTTCACTGGCAACCACTTAAAAGGACACCAATTCGGATGAAACGATGCTGAGCTGATAGTTATGTCCACTAAACTTGTCGACGTAGTCATATCTTTAATGGCCTAACAAGGTAGCCATTGGTGATTCAGGTGAGCAGATTTATTCTCTTTCTTTTGCCTCTGGTTTATTTTATTTTATTTTATTTTATTTTTTTACTTATTATCCAGATACAAATTGCTGTAGATTACTATGAAAAGTAGTTAAGGTAACTAGTCTGAGTACATGAAATCAGCGCTAGTTTAGCTTTCAATTGTAGTTTATAGTGAACAAAACTGGGGCTAAGGATTGCATTCTGACTCTGAAGTGCTTCTTAGTCCCTTCCTTGCTCTTTCAGTGTGCTGGTCCACAGGCCTCATAATTTTGGTCTCTTCTTTCCGTCTTTTTTTTTTCTACTCTTCTGGTTCTCTATTCCTCTTATGCATACAGGCCAACGTACCTTTTACATTGCTATTCTGATCAAAATGTGAAAGAGGTAAAGTCAGGACCATGCACAGCTGTCACAAGCCATTCTTTATCATGCTTGTTCTTAAATACTGGTGGCTAGATTTTGGTTCCAAAATATCACCATCTGCTCCCATTCATTCCTTTCCATTAGAATGGGGCTACACTATGGTGCATGTCTCCATCAATGCCGTGCAGGTGTGGATAGTACATGCCATGCTGGATGGATATCTTACTCTAGTTATCCCAACTTTTTTGTGTTCCTCCCAATCCTTGAACTAATGTATTTTCTCGAGTGAAACACTATTAAAAAAAAAATGAAGATTTGAACTAGTGGGAGGTGGTGGAAATATTGAAGTCCAGCTTTTGTGTGTTGAAAGGGATGTCTTGGTATGAAGTAGTCAGGAAGGGACATTTTCTGAGTTGAATTTTTCATTGATAGCTATTCTCTCATCTTGTGGCTATTGTTCTTTTCATACAACTTGTTGCATTTCAAGCTGCTTGCTCTCCACCTTGGCCACAATCTTTTCTTTACTTCTAATCCATATACTGGCCCCTTATAGGCCATCTTTTCCTATTGTTGGAGGGGACCACCTCACACCAATATTCAACTCTTTTTCCAAATGTAACAAGAGTTTCTGTGGCAGGGAGTTTCAGTGCACTTTAATTTGGAATGACACAATACAAGTTGAATATATATCACTGGAAGTGGGAGCAAGAGTTCGTGTTTCTGAGGACTGCATCTAAGTTCTGTTAAAGTGTCAACCATGAAAACCCGAAAGGGAAAACGTTCAGAGGTGAAAATTCATCTGTTTGTTTATCTAATTGGTACTTGATCACATTATAATTTGAGAGATTCTTAGCCTTTGCTTATGTCTATTAAGCAGTGGTTGCTTGCTAATTTTTGCTTCTCCTCACTTGCAGTCCTTTTGGCCTTCAATTGTGATGAGGAAGTGGCTAAATATTAAGCCAGAAGTGCATGAGTTCAGTGAGGATGAGGTTGATACTGAGAGTGAAGATGATGGTTTGATATTTATATTCTTTTTACAGTTTTTTTTTTTATAAATTGTTTTCATGCATTTCAGTTGATTCATCCCACTGATAGCCATTATCTTTCAAATATTTTAAAGACACAAAGAACATTAGAGGGGAATGGGTCGTTCAAGCAGCGGACAGCGAAAATGCAGTCCCTACTCAAACTTCAGGTAACAGCAAATTTGAAGCAAATGTTTGTCCTTTTTTGTTGTTATTCATCTCGCAAGAATTCTGATTAACTCAATTTTAGTTACTATGATCAAATCTATACAATATTATGTAGTTTTACTTGGCCTTCATTTTGTTTCATTCTGAAATGAATTAATTGAATACATTAATGATCTCAGTTTTTCGCACACCAGGTTGTGCCAGTTAATCATTGGATACAAGTAAAACACTTTATCGGTGTTTGCCAAAGCCTAAGCAATTGCTTCATCATTCTGTCTAGTGTTCTAATCTTGGTTTTCAAAGGTGTTATTTTTGGTCAATTTTTGGGTGCTGGCAGATATTTTCTCATTAACTGAGGATGCTAATGATGTAAACATTTAGTTTTTTATAATCCAAATTTCAAGCCATACATGAAAATTACCTAGAAGTGCATGAACCACAAAAGGATAAAACTTATAATAAAATAGCAGGTGATGATTATGGTTTTATAACAAACTTTGCAGTTTTAAACGCATTATTTGTTTGTATGTTGACCATATGTTTATTTTTTGTTCATGTATTTTCAAAATGTTCTAGATCACATGGCAGTCAGCCATGTCATCATCTCCATCAAAATTTCTTCAATCTTTTCCTGAAAAATAGTAATGCTTGTATTTCCATATATATGTTGAACTCAATGAGGATGATGATGAACAATTTCAACCATACACAAGGCTCATGTTGAAAATCTTGAAAATACATGGGATAGAAATGTACAGTACAATAAAAAAATACATTTAAATAAACATTTAATTTGTTGATTGTTCTCATTAATGTTTGCAGCTCATGTCACATCCATGGTTAAGTTTCCTTTCAAATTGATTAAAGGTTCAGAAGAATTAATTATAGTTATATTCATGAACAAAGGGTCATATCCAACTTTAGCTGCTCATGGAGGATTACCAAGTGAAATTTTGTTCTTTTGTTTTACAAGTTTCAGCTTTTCTTGATCTGTTTTTCTTCATTTGTCTATATTCATTGAAGGCTTGAAACATCAATATTTCCACGGCCGCCTTTAATTTATATGATTCTTAATTCATCATTCTACATGTATCTCAATTTTTTTTTCTATTGCACATAGAATTTCAAAGGAAGGGACTCTCATCAAGACTGAGGAGAAGAAAATCAGAGACTTTGCGGGTTCAATATATAAATAAAAAGGATGTGAGGTTTGATTTCTCACGCTTAATCATATGGTTCTGACTGAGGATTAGATGAAATTTAATCTATACTTCAGGTTGTGATGAGTTTATTGCTCTACAATCATTGTCAACAGGGTCATGATAGGATCATGGAATGTTGCGGGAAGAGTCCCATCTGATGATCTCGAGATTGATCAGTGGCTTTGTACAGGAGATCTGGCAGATTTGTACGTTCTTGGGTGAGTGTATTTTTGTATATATTGAATTTTAATAGTCAAAATATTTATAACAAAATTAGTGTTCTTTATTTGTGACCCATCCTATATGGATGTGTTTTATTTAGTGTCGAGGATATGCAAATGCACATGAGATCAAATCTTCACAAGAGGAATTATATCTGTTCCAATGTATGAATTTTCCATTTTTGCTTCTTGAAAGATGGTGATGATGAGTTTGATTTTAAAATGTAGAATGCAGTCCTATCTGATGGCTTTTTTCCTGCAGTTTTCAGGAGGTAGTTCCTTTGAATGCTGGTAACGTGTTGGGAGCAGAAGATACCAGGCCAATTCCAAAATGGGAGGCCATTATCCGGAGGACATTAAATAAGTCTTTAGAGCCAAAGCCAGTGTGTAAAAGTCATAGTGCTCCTCCATCACCTGTGTCTAACAGCATGGTTCCTAATAGGGAGCTTTTGAATAATTCAGGTGTGCCTGGGGTGACCGTTACAAGCAATATTCTTGAAGAAGATGAGGATGAACAGATTAATCTGAGGAAGAGGTTTCAGCAGAATGGCATGCTTAATATTGATCATGTAACTAAACTTGACTGGCCTGAATATTCACTAGATACCCCACCACAACATTTGCAATCTGGAACTAAGTTGAGGAGAGTGTTGAGCAGTGTCCCAAGCAGCGGCTTTGATTGGATGGAGAAATCTCGATTTGCAGACTCGTTCAATGTGCAATTCAATATTGGATTGAAAAGAGTGTATCACAGCTCCGGGAACCTTGGGATGCTCTGGCATCAGGAGCAAAAGGTGTCTGACCTTGATTCATTTGATGAACTCTCTGATAAGTTGCCTAAAAAGGGAAATTCAATTCCGGAATATGTGACCGACAAATGTGAAGATGGAGCTAGTGACGAATATGCAAAGCCCCGGGTTAGATATGTGCGCATTGTTAGCAAGCAAATGGTTGGTATTTACATATCAATTTGGGTGTCTAGGAGGCTTAGGAGGCATATAAACAATTTGAAGGTGTCACCAGTTGGTGTTGGTATCATGGGCTACATGGGAAACAAGGTTATTCTATTTTAATTTCTTTGAATCCCTGGTGTTTATTTCCATTTCTTGATACAAGAGACATTGTTAATTTGGAAATGCATTGGTACAGGGTTCTGTTTCTGTAAGCATGTCTCTCTTCCAAACTCGTTTTTGTTTCGTCTGTTCTCATCTGACATCCGGCCACAAAGAAGGAGATCAACATAAGCGCAATTCTGATGTCTATGATATCTTACAACGCACCCGGTTCTCTGGTACTTCAGATGTCGATCAACCCAAGACAATACCTTCTCACGAGTAAGTACTGTTTCACTGTCATAGATTATTTGTTTATTTAATAGACGACTTATCTTTGCTTTGCCTGCATTCTTCCAGTCCTGAAACAGCGTTTCTTGTTTGATTAATCATTAATGACAACCATTGAAAACAAATGTTAGATTGAATTACCAGTAAAGAAATTCAGAATTCATGAGTTTGTTTATTTATGGTTAAAGTCCTGTAAAATCAAATTAAAGTAAACTACACTATTAATTTTTCGTTATACTCAGATCTAGTTATAGGATTATAATGTACATGTTTTACTTCCATAATCTGATGGGTGATTCGGCCTCTCTGAATGAGAGCAGTCGTATATTTTGGTTCGGCGATTTGAACTATCGTCTTAATTTGCCGGATGCTGAAGTAAGGGACATGGTTGCTAAGAAAGAGTGGGACGTACTCATCAACAGTGATCAGGTAGGTCTATTACACTGCTTTTCAGTTAAGATGATGTTTTTACTGGGAAAGTAACTACACACTTTGATTTCATTGGGGTTGTTTCTATATTACTTGTGCTAATTATATGATTGAAATGTGTATGTTTAATGTAATAGTTGGCGAAGGAGCTAAGATATGGTAGGATCTTTGATGGATGGAAGGAGGGCCCTATTGATTTCCCACCAACTTACAAGTATGTCATAAACTCCAACAGGTATGTTGGAGAAAATGCCAGAGAAGGTGAAAAGAAGAGATCCCCGGCATGGTACTCTTGTTTTCTCATTGCATATATGTCATCTAGTGTTGACTAAATCCAAATTTTGTTGAATGTGATCACATATATACTTCATATGCACATCCTGATTATCAAATCAAGTACGATTAGGCCATTAAAATGCTTAAAAAACAATCTTTTGTGAATGCTAAATGATTTAACATTGCTTTTTTGGCTGTCCAGTTAATAATTGTTCATATTCATCGGTATGGAGATTTGACGCTAATGACAAACTCCTTGACAATTTCCTTTAGGTGTGACCGTATACTTTGGTCTGGGAAAGGTATTAAACAGCTTTCTTACCAGAGGTCGGAGCTAGACATTTCGGATCATCGTCCTGTGAGCTCTATCTTCTCGGTTGAAGTTGAAGTTTTCGACCAGAGGAAACTCCAAAGGGTTCTGAATGTTACTAATGCTGGCTTGCTACCTGAAGTGTTCTGCTGTGAAGAGAAAGGATGATGCTTTACCATGTAAGTGTTATCACCTATTAGTCAATAGATGCTTTATAACTAAGACAAATCAATAATAACCACTGTTTAGTTGGGACAGGGTTGAGTTTCTATTGTTAAGCTTTTGATGTTGTCCACCCTTCTTTAACTTGCAGGAACTTTCTTCATCTGTTGGCGATTGGAATTATAGCACCTCAATCCATAAATACTTTTTTTGGATGGATTCAACATGACCATAGATAGCTGCTGGAGAATTAAATAGGATTAAATAATTAAACTCCAGAATTATTGACAAAGATTGATAGAACATAGGGTGTGTGCTCATGTGGCTTCTTGAACTCGGTGAGGAGTTTCTAGACTTTTAAATGATTCTAGTTCCAGTGGTGAAGTTCATGTACAATGTCTGGGAGAAATAAATTACAGAACTTTTAAATGACTGTTATATCTAAAGCAATTGACGCCGAGACATGGATCAAAGAATCGGTTTTGAGTATTGAAGGGTGAAGTACAAAAGGTTTTGTATTGTTTGTGTACTTTCTGTCTTTTTTTGCAAGCTCATTGTATGAGAAAAACTAACGACAAATGTTCAGAAATATCAGAATCCTCTATTAGTTTTCTGTTATTTTTTTGTGCATGGGTGTTCTTTTTCATACTGACCGCTATTCTCTTACTGTTTTCTTTCTTCTGAATATTCCAGAGTTATTATTTTTCAACCTGCGCAAACTGTCACAGTCACTGCTTCATATGAATAGTACTTTATCAATTGTTCAAAGTCTTTTTGGTTAAATATATAGCAAGCAGTTGAGTGTTGTTTACATGATATAGACTTGCTTGAACCAGTGCTGATGGTCGCACTCACTGTCTCGACTAAATAGTATTTTATCAATTGTTTGAGGTTATATCAGTTAGATATATAGCAAGCAGTTGAGTGTTGAAACAAGTTGGTTGAAGTAGGTATATCTTCTCTAGCTAACTCAACACTGGTGGGTGGAGAACCTGAGTAAGGAATTTAGAAAAAGACTAGATTTTGACTTTGTCATCTGCAGATTGTATAAATGTCTCTTCCTCATTGCATCTGTTTGAAACATTGTCATCCAGTAAAAGTTATCTGATGGAGAAAGTCTTGCTCGTGTTTCCGTTGTTGATACTGACTTTTTTTTCGGTCCCATGCAATTGCGAATCACTTTATCCGCATTACTACAGAGAATCATGCCCTCTGGCAGAGGAAATTGTTCGGCAGAATGTGGCATCAGTATTGTATACAGATCCTCTAATGGCAGCAGCGCTACTCCGTCTTCACTTCCATGACTGCTTTGTTCTGGTTTCGATCTCTGAATCGTGTTTTGGCTAATTGTTTGGCTTTTCTCTTGTACTGACTCAAGTGGATTTTGTGTTGTGCAGGGATGCGACGCATCTGTTCTTTTGGATGATACATTAGATATCGTCAGCGAAAAGCAAGCAACTCCGAATAAAAATTCACTGCGAGGTTTCGAGGTGATTGATCAAATAAAGGCAGCATTGGAGGAGGCGTGCCCGCTTACCGTGTCCTGTGCTGATATCCTCGCCCTTGCTGCTAGAGATGCAGTCGAACTAGTATGTCCTCGTCTCTGATTAACATTGCTGCATATTTTGCTGGACTTCCTGCATTTGATCACGAAAACACACTAAACGTCATATCACACTGAGTTCCATTTACAGAACACCAATGAAGAACTGTTGGGATGAAACAATAATTTTAACTGATTTTTGGTGATCCGCCGCGTAATTGACTGAACATATATTATTTGGTCATAAATCAAACTTATCTGCAAAGCTACAGAGTTACCGATGCAGTGAACTTCGTTTCATATAATAAACAGAACTGACACATTAAGTTGCATCTACATATTACACAGAAGAGCTCTAGCAATGAAACAGTAACTTGGACTGATTTTTGTTTGTTTGTCTATGGATACTAACTACAAATTTAGAGAGGAGGGCCTGGATGGGAAGTAGAACTTGGCCGGAGGGATTCCTTGGAAGCGAGTTTCAGTGGTGCAAATCAGTTCATACCTGCACCAAACTTTACACTAGAACAACTGATTGCCAACTTCCATTCTCACGGTCTCGACATCCAGGACTTGGTAGCTCTCTCAGGTAATCATTTATAAACAAATTCATGAAGTTAACGAATCAGATTCTTTTAGTTATCGATGAAAAAATGCGGCATGGTGAACAACTTCCTATGATAAAAATGTACAGAAATTTTTTATTTTTCATTAAAATTTGGATATGCAGGTGGCCATACGATTGGAAGATCGCGATGCCTGAGCTTTAGAAGTAGGATTTACAGCCTGCAAACATACGAAGAACAAAAGTACTATGATAGAAGCTATGTTTTTCGTCGAACATTGAGTTCGATATGCCCGGAATCAGGGAGGGACAATGGGTTGGCACCATTGGACTTCAGGACATCAAGAAGATTTGATAATCAGTATTACCATAATATACTTGAAGGTAGAGGTTTGCTGGAGAGTGATGGTGCCCTTGTTTCAGAAGACCCTGATGGTGATGTTGTTAGATTGGTGTGGGCTTATGCACTGAGCCAACCTTTGTTTTTCAGAGATTTTGTGAGTTCTATAATTAGGATGGGAAGCATCAATGTGCTGACCGGAGATGATGGAGAAATTAGAAGGAATTGCAGGTTTATAAATCTTTGAATTTTTCCTCTTCACCTTCACTCACATATTGTCTTCTATATATATATATATATATATATATATATATATATATATGTGATTTTATCATTTGACAAATCAGTACTAAAATATATATTAATTCTGTTTTTTTCTGAAAATTTTATCATTTTCTTATGCTTGTTTGCAAATGTGTAAAAATATTCATTTTAATTCTAAGTTATATGGCTTTGTTCATTTTGACCTCTTTTATTGCACGTGAATTCACAAGAAATATGTCATGTATAAAAGAGCCAGAACAAATCGATGTAATTTTGGGATTAAAATAAATGTTTTCATATTTTAGGGATTAAAAAAAGCCACAATTAAAACTTTCCGGGACTATTAGTAGATCTTATTTCATACATACCTGTATATATATATATATATATATATATATATATATATATATGGGCACATTCAAATTTCAAACTAAGAAAATCATCAGTTGGCCACATAGGAGATTTTGTGTGCCTAATTTCTCCAAGTAGATACAGCCTTACTTTCAGGGCATATTCTACAGATGGAAAAGTTTCAAAATCACACACTATGGGGCTCAAAACTGTCCAGCCCTGATGTCTCTGTCGATTCGATCTGCATTAAGTGTACCGGGCAGCTCTCTAAAATCTTCATTGAATATCGAATATGCGCTGCAGAAAGTCACAAGGTGAACTATTGATCAGAGGGCAGAGTATACTAATATATCGATTTACAATGTTGATTCATGGTCTACCATATGCATAAAGTAAATGAGAATGTAAATGTAGATGTGTAAATTTTTACTCGCCTGTGATGATGCACAAATACAATGTGTCTGAGATCTGTAATTTGTTTACTGTTAAATGTTTAGGTAACACTGCTAATAATGTGCCGGCCACTAAGAAGTTCGCAGAAATGATGTGATTTGGTCTTAAGAAGTATGTCAACATTACATGTGTAAACTGCTTTATTATTAGTTTGCCGAAGCACCAAAACACTAACAAAGTTCACAATAATACCATGAAAAAGAAGAGAAGACAATCAAATTATCCCAAGAATCACAAGGAAAAAGAAACAAAAAAAAAAAAAAAAAATTTAAAATCAACCGCAAAGAAGACAATTACCTCAAATCGCCATGTTGTCTCTTTCCAAGATTTAGAATTATGATTAGAAACCCGGTCACCAGAATCTGCATTGTGTACTAAATCCAATTAATAAGTAGCAGAAAACAACTTTCTAGATCCGATTCGATGCTTGTAATCAGTTGTCAACTACATATAGCGTATCAAAAGTATACATGTATATCTAATATTCCGACAAGGTTCAGATTAGAAAGCATGCTTACATATACAGGCCCTAGATCCCATCTGTGAGCAACAGGTGCCAATGAAAACCAGAGAATGATACAAGCCCAAGCCTTCAGACTGATAGAGAAAATTGCCATCAACAGCATATCTATTGAAGTTAATAAAAGATGCAGTCATGTGATCTGCAAATCATCCACATTCAAAAACCAATACGCTCTCCAATCAGTTGCTTACCGGGCACTCTCAGTTTATCACGGAGAAAATAGAAAACCCTCCTCCTCCACCGGTTTGCCGATGGTGGAATCTGAAACTTCTAAACGTGCAAAGCATAAAAGAGAAAAAAAAAAAAAAAAGATCACAAAACAATAAACAATTACTGATTCCATGAATAAAGGGATTTCCAGGTGGCATAAATTCAAGTATAATTAGCTAACCAAGTCATCATCATCATCGTCATCATCCTCATGAAGATGTTTAGCAGGTGGCTTTGGAATAACAGCTACCATGAGAGAATCTATAAGCAATAACATGAATTTGAACAGCATCAAGAATCAAAGCCTAGAAAAGAAAGAGATTTTGAAGAAACATATCACAATTGCATAAAATATGAATAAAAGTATGCATCCAGATGAAAGATAATTGGGCAAATTCTTACATTTCTCTCTATATCAAAGTAGGATTTTTAAGCTACAAAAGCTTCATTGTTCAAGATAGAACATAGACATTAGATAAAGAAACACAGGATAGAAACCCTAGAAAGAAAAAGAGAAAGAAAAAGGAAGAGGATGGTAATGGAAAGAAGACCTCCGTTATCAAGCTTGACGAACAGATCATCACCATCATCACGACCATTTTTCTTGTCGTGCAGGGTCTTCCCCCGAAGGACGAGTTTGAGCCGGTCCGCCGGGAGGCCACGCTCGCCGGCGACCAATCTTCT
Organism: Dioscorea dumetorum; assembly: GCA_902712375.1. NCBI lineage: Eukaryota > Viridiplantae > Streptophyta > Magnoliopsida > Dioscoreales > Dioscoreaceae > Dioscorea > Dioscorea dumetorum. Next base: position 86,012 of record CACTHL010000202.1, on the reverse strand, counting down.
CAAATCGCGAGCCTGTGATTGTCAGGGTTTCTGAGATCGAGAAACAAGAATTTTGGATCAAAACAGAGGATTTGCAATGCAAACCTTGATGATGGAGGGGAGTGTGATCTTGCTGGGTCTTCCGGGGCCGATGGCTTTGAGGATGATCTCCACCTCGCGATCTTCTTCTATGGCGGCCATTATCACAACTCTCTTCTCTTCTCTTCTCTAGCTTGTAAATCCCTGATAGTAGACTTATTTACGAATTATATTACAACTTTGGGGGTTTACAAAAAATCGCATAATTGTGTACACTTAGGGATGCAAGTGGGGCGGGGAATCCCGTTCCCCATGGGGACCCGCCCCGGCGGGGCGGGGATTCCCCGAAATAACCCCCCGCGGGGCGGGGAATGGGGGAAAATCCCTCCCCGCGTCGCGGGGCGGGGCGGGGGCGGGGAGGGCATTCCCCGCCCCGCTCCCCGCGGGGAATCCCCTTGCTCCCTGCGGGGAATCCCCGTGGGGATCCCCACCCTGCGCCCCGCGGGGAATCCCCGCCTTATTCCCCGCGGGGATTCCCCGAATTTATATATATATATATATATATTAAAAATGACTCATATGATTATTTATTTATTTGTTTTAAAATTCAATATGAATATATAATAAGATTATAGGGACCAAATATTTAGGTTTTACAAAAATTTATAGTTTTGGCTTGCATTAAAGATATTTTAGATTTTTAGTAAAACTAGTGTTACTTCTATGTAAATATGTAATGTACGAATATAATTATATGAAAAATATTTTAAAATTTTAATTAATTTTATTTATTTCCTATAAAAATTAATAAAATTGGCGGGGGCGGGGATTCCCCGGCCCCGTGGGGATTCCCGCGGGGGAGTGAGTGGGGCAAACATCTCCCCCGCGGGGAATTTGCAGGCGAGGAATCCCCGCCCCGTGGGAAGCGGGGATGGGAATGGGATCTCATTCCCCGCCCCGCCCCGCCCCACTTGCATCCCTATGTACACTCTTCAATCAAACCAAATTTCCTCATCTATATATAAATAGATACATTTTTTAAAAAAAAAATTCGATTTATATATATATATTAGGGCATATTAAATGACAAAAAAAAGTTAGCAGATATACTAAAAAAAATTAAGTGAATTTTATTCACTACATCTAAAAACAATTAATATTACAGGAGTACTTTAGAAATTTAACAAAATCATATTTTTATTACTATAAAAAATAATACTTATATAATCTGTAATATATATATATACACATAGAAAACAAATTAAATTTTTAAAGATATACATGGTATTTAGTTTTATTGACAGATGTAGATCCAATTACATAAACCTTTTGAGGTATGTTGGCAAAATGAATTTTTGGATATTTTTTTTATACAGACTAGGAAACAGGATTCTTTTTTTTAAGAAAAAATGTTTTCTGGAAAAAAAAAGTTCCCAAAAAATAAAAAAGAGGCATGTTATACATCCATTTAAATTTTAATAATAAATGGACTATCTTTTTTACCTCGTAGAGTTATGGGCTCTTCAGCACAATCCAACTACGGCCAGGGACTTTGTTTAAACCCTTCCCGGCCATCACTTGCCTCACCTCTCCTTCCGCCACGTGTCCAATCCCTTCATTAGAGTACACGTGGCACAGAGCTACATGGGCCGGGCCATTCATCGGGTCCAATTTAAGAGCCTTCTCCGCGGCCCATTCGCCAACCCGCCTCCTCACTCCGGCAGAGCCCAAATCCGATCCCATTCCGCACGTGCCAAGCAATGCACCCCACACCCCCAACCCCGGCTCAACCGGCATCTCTCCCACGAACCGGACCGCCTCCTCGAACCTCCCGGCCCGGCCCAGCATATCAACCACGCTCGCATAGTGCCCCATCTCTGGTTCAACCGAACCCATCGAACCGAACACCTCCAAACCCCGGTCCACCAACCCGCTATGCCCGCACGCCGTTAACACACCCAGAAACGTGACGCCGTCCGGCTCCACCCCTCCACGTGTCACCATCTCATCGAACATCATCAACGCCTCATGGGCCTCCCCATGATGGGCCAAGGCCATAATCATCGAATTCCATGATATCACGTCACGTGAGACCATGCAATTAAACACGTGCCTTGCACCCGCCACGTCCCCGCACTTGGCGTACATCGCCACGAGCGCGTTGCAGAGGATCGTGTCCGTCACCGGCCTGGTCTTAATCATCAGCGCGTGTAGCTGTTCGCCGATCTGGAGGCAAGCCGTCGATCCGACGGTTCCTAAGAGTGAAGCGAACGCGTGGTCCATCACCGCGAATCCATTAGCACGCATCTCGAGGAAAACATCGAACGCCTCCGGAATCATCTCGTTGTGAACCATCCCTGAGATCATGGCCGCCCATGACGTTGAGTCCCTTTCCGGCATCCGATCGAACAGCTGTCGAGCTTCGGAGACATCTCCGGCGTCGAAATAACCGGTGATCATGGTGGTCCACGTGACGATCATGGTGACCCATGAGATAGCGTCGAGATTGCTGGTGATCTCGTCGAACAAGCGCCGGGCTTCATCTAGCCGTCCGATTCCGATGTAGCCCTCGATCAATGACTGCCAGCACACCGCATCGCATGCGATCCTTTTTGCATTAAATATCCGACGGGCTGAGTGCATGAGCCTGAATCGTGAGTACATGTGAATCAGACCCTTGGATAGCCTCCCATCATGATCTTCACTGTCCATGCAATGAACGGTTAGATATCCGTGGATTTGTGCGCCCAGACGGGGAAACCCGATTGCAGCGCAGGCGTAAATGAGTGAAAGTATGGTTTCTTTGTTTGGCTTAACGTCGGCCGTCCGATTCATCATCTCCTTGGAAAGGAGGAGCGCATCCTCGTAGATCCCGTTCCAAACGAAGCCTCCAATCATAGCCGTCCAGGTCACAACGTTGCGATTCGGGGTCATGGTGGAGAAGAGATCGTACGCCTCCGAGACGTCGCCAGCGCGGCAGTAGCCAGCGATGAGGGCCGTCCAAGAGACCACGTCGCGATGATGGTCGGGCATCTGGTCGAAAAGGAGCCGCGCGTCGGCCATGCGCCCGCGCTCAGCGTACCCGGATATGAGCGCGTTCCATGAGGCTGCGTTCCTCTCAGGCATATCGGCGAACACCTTGCGCGCGTCTTCGAGTTTGCCGCTACGAACCAGGGCGGAGACCATGGCGTTGTAAGTGATGATGTTACGCTCCGGCATAGTGTGGAAGAGCTCGAGGGCTTCGGTAATAAGGCCGGAGTGGGAGAGGGCGGAGAGGAAAGCGGTAAAGGAGATTACGTTGCGGTGCGGCATCTGATGGAAGAGCTGGCGGGCGGAGGGGAGGAGGGAGGGAATGCGGGAATAAGCGGAGAGCATGGCATTCCAGGTGACGAGAGAGCGGCGGGGCATGAGATCGAAGAGGACGCGCGCCTCCTCCATTAAGCCGAAGCGGGCGAGGCGGGAGAGGAGAGAAGTTTGGCGGGGGATGTCGTCGGCGAAGAGGGGAGAGTCGTCGAGGAGGCGGCGAGCGGTGCGCAGGTCGTGGAGTGAGAGGCATCGGATGAGATCGACCTCGTGGGCTTCGAACGAAGGGTAGACGATGTGGAGCGCCCGGCGTGAGAGATGGAGGAAGCGAGACAAAGACATTCAAGTAACCAAACGGATGTGGAATTGAAGCCCGATTGGTTATCGGATCTTCATCCGATTACAACTCTTGTAACTTCTATGACGTTATGCGTGAATATGAATGTGATTATGAATATGATAATAAAACTAAGATGCCTAGATGGATAATAAATCAAATGAATCTTTACAAGCAACAAGCACCACATGATGTCAAAAAATCCTCCATATCCAGGCAACTTCTCACAATTCCAGACAGGATATTTGCGTGAGCCTACACTGATATCTCAAGCCAGAAAGAATACACACAACACAATTACTCCGAATGATAGCTTTGTACATGACACAAACTGGGTAAACACATCAACCAAAAGGTGAGGGTACAGGGCCTGCAAGAGCATCTGATCTTTTGATGCTTCCCATACCACAAATGATACAACCAGGCGTGGAGAGGGCAGAGAACTTTGCACCACAGAGGTCACAAACATCATGGCCGATGGTCGATAGGCGACTGAGGGTAGCGGCACAAAACTGTGAAGGGTCTTCCAGGGGATCTATGGATTTGTTGGTTAGGCCCCTCTGAATGCACATATCAATAAGGCTTCTGAGCTCGTCCTGCTTGCTCGGCGGTGCCTTGGAGAGGAGGAGGTCAAGCATTAGTTTGGCATATGCGTAGTTTTGTACCTCCATATTCCGCTTTATAGCTGTCCTTATGCAGTTTATGCGGTGCTTAGCAAGAAGTGGCAGGGACCCAAGATGGCGAGACAGTCTCGCCATTTCATCCTTGGCACTGAGAGCACTGGCACCTGTGACTTTCTGCAGACGTGCGATTTCCTGTGGCAACACCAAAGAAATGTGTGAACTTCTTCCCGAGCATTATAGCGACCTAAAATCAAGATGATGAAGTGCTCATCAAGATCTAAACTTATTGTCAGTTACCAAATTTCTAATTCCTTTACTACTGATGCAACTATGGTCCAGGCCAATGTGGTTGAACCATGTTATTTTAACATGGTTCAAGGCCATTTTTGATGTCAAATTGCTTTCTAAGGCATGTGCCATGCCAGCAAGAAATCATCATGTCAAATCATATGGGGTGTCCAATATAAATATATAAAGATGTAACTACCCAACTTCCCTTTTTTATTTCAATTTCTTGGAAATTTTCAGAGGTAATCAAAAAAATTGTCTTACTATGTCCACTTCAACTTCTACCTCACCTAACATGAGGAACACATTTCTAAAGGAGCATAACATCAAAGCATTGATCATTATAACCAGAAAGCTGATTGTCCATCCAGAAGGTTTTAATAGCGAATGTCTTATTCTGAAGGTGGTAGCAGCAATTAAAATACAAAATAGGTCAAAATACCTGAAGTAAAGCCACAGCAATCTTGTACTGGGCACAAATAGTAGCCTGTGCTTTAATATCAGCCCCACGAGATTGATCCTTGGCAAGAGCTAAGAAACCTTCATCCAAACAGGAAAGTGCATCAGGAAGTTGATTTTGCTCGAGGTGAGCAAGCGCTGTCTTGAAGCAAACTGAAGCAGCAGCTCCGCGGGGTACCTGATCCAATGAAACAGCACCAAAAGCATAAAACAAAAATCAATGCATGATTATCACACAGTTGCTAAACTTAAAGAAAGCTAAAAAAGAAACCCACTTGGCCAGGGCGCACAGCTGTTGGGGGAAGACGGAGGAGGTTGAGATTTCAAGGCACCGGTTGCAGCATCGGAACCTGGGACTTCAAGTAAGCTGAGATCAACAGGCTGCGAGCTGATGGCAATCTGAGGAGCAGGTGCCTGGGACTGAGGGGGGCCTCCACCACCAGGTAGCCCAACAGTCACAGGTGGAGCAGCCGCCTGTTGTGAAGCTTGAGGTGGGACCCCGCCATCTGGTAGGCCAATATCAGGCATCACATTTGACATAGGAGCTGATTTGCTTCCCTCCATGCCTTGAGGGCCTTGAGGGCCTTGACTAGCCTTCGATAAATAAGTTCCAGGAGGGGCTAAAGAAGCCGCAACTTGGATTGATGAAATTGTGTTCTGGAAAAAGTCTTCTGGAATAGGTCCTGCAGAAACTCCCATGCCCATAACCATTGGATTTGACTGTGCTGGTGGCGCAAGTAATGGTGGAGTGTTGGTCCCAAACATATCAGCAGCTGCACTAGTTGTTGCAGAAGTTGGATCTGATAAAAGTGAAATATCTTGGGATCCACCAGACAATGACTTAGTTCTCATTGGAGGGCCCAACCCGTCACCAAGTTTAAATTGTTTTGTAGCTTCTTTTATTTTGTTAACATCAACAGCAGGAGCACTGGGCTTGTCACGAATCCTTATTTGAAGCTTCCTAGTTGTTGACCTTGTGTCATCTTCATCACTGCTGCTACCATCAACAACACCATACAAAGTTCTCTTGAATTCTGCCTCTGCTTTTGCCTGCTCATCTGAAGGTGTAGGAGCAACTGCCAATTGTCGAGACAAGGTTTCTGCAATACTATCACCTTTCAAACCACCATTTGCGGGAGGCTTGCTGGGATTGGACAGCGATTCAGGCAAGCTAGGAACCTTAACTTCACTACTTCCTGCCCTAAATGCTCTAACCAAACTTGTTTCACTGACTTCAACCATATTTCCTCTTCCTCTTATAACCCCTAAGTATACACCAATATGATCTGCAACTATGGCTGGGATACCACCTTCATTTGTCTTCATATATGGCATAACCTCTCCTGCTAGTTCCCATTGAGGTACATCCTTCTGAGATGTGGGCGTCTTGATTTCCCAGTTCCCACCTCCCCATTCAGGACCTTTAGGCACCATACTTTCAGCAGCAAAGTTTGCAAAGATGCCTTGTGTCCACCCAGTAGAACGAATTCTTAAGATTCTTTCACAGTATCTCCTAAGCTCAGAATCAGTGGCAGCCTCTTCTAATTTCTGAGCAAGACGCCGCATGGCACTCGGGTTCAGATGGCATATAAATAGATCTAGCATACTTTCATAATCTGCAATCACTTCAAAAGTTTCTTTGGCGCTATCAAACTGACCATACCTGCACAACATTGTAATATTAACTCAGGTCATCATGAGAATGCAAAAGGTAACAGTAATAAGAAAGGATAATTTATCTATAAAATAGGCAGTGGCAATGCAAATTTGAAGGACCTCATATCAAGAAAAGAAAGAATCAATTCATCCACCTAAAACAACAATTATAAAGTTAAATCTCAGGGAAAACATCCTTTCATGATGACCTACAAAATGGAATCACAGATAATAAACTGTCAAATGGGCTTAACAGTTGATAGTGCAATTTATGCATCTTCAGTTAGGAGGCGTTCATTTCGGTGTAAGTGGGGGGAAATGACTTCCTTCACTTCTGATGCTTTTTTCTCTTAATGGGGGAAATGGCCACTTCACCCCTTCAGACTGAAATAGGTTTTAATTAAGACTCACTTCAATATTTTTTACACTGAAGTGGTGAAAATGAGCACTACATGGAAGTGACACATCCTGCAAAATGAACACAAGAAGTGGCGGAACTCATATCACTTCCACCACTTCAGGGAAGTGATACTTCCCACACTTCCTGTGTAAAGATGGTAAATGGATGTCCCCTTATTTGCACAAAGATGGTAAATGTAACTGAAGAATATGAAGAGAGACTACTTACATAATAAGCAAGGTGATGCGGAATAGAAATCCTTAGCAACTTAGAATTATAGTGTCATAGGATATCTTAGATGCATACGTTGTTTTGAGGATTACAAAATACACTTAACATACTAACACAAATCCAGATTGCACCCTTGTCTTATGATTCATGAATCTCAAAATGTCACGTGTAAGGTAAGATGAACTTTCTCCTATTAAATTCTTAGAGGAGCTTCTCTAATTATGTTTATCAGAGTTTGCATCCAATCCAATGCAAGAACATAAATAATAGCAAATAATATGGCTAAAGGTATGGAAACACCTTGAACAAAGTTTGAACCCCAAAAATGAATGATAAGAATAAGCATGTTCATCATGCAGTTAACTAAAAATCAGCTCGTCAACGGCCTTTAGGTCAATTGGCATTTGGGTCCCCCGTGAGGACGCTTCGCAAGTGGCGAGAGTTCGAATCCTCGGGGTGAGGGCGCATGTCCGAGAATTGTGAGCACGAACCGTGGGTGGTACCGGCGCCCATGTGTGCGCGGCCCCACAGGCGCGGTCGAGGCATGCGCACGCCCTTGTCTTAGTTTAGCGGGCCCATTAGGGGTTTCGTTCTTCTTGACAAAAAAACTAAAAATCAGCTCTAACCATGGACACATTATAAACATACTTAATGCAAGCATATCCCAATTGTCGAAAGCGGTGGAACAAATGAGAAGTAGATGGACAATGAGGATAATCCCTGGAACGCAGGAACTCATCCTTCAAAACTGATAAAGCAGTCGAGAAGCGAAGAGCTTTGATTGCATAAATGCAACGTAACACCTGAAACAGCAAAAAATCCCTTAGAAACAATCCATAAGAAACAAGAGAATAAATGCACATTAATTAACAAGAAAACACACCTGAGTGAACTGAGGCCCAGCTTGAGATAATGATACGGCAAGGTGACCACAAACAGGAGACCCTTTAGCCAAAATGTCCAGAGATCTTGGAGTAATGCGCAAACTATCAAACCTACATTAACAAACAGATAAAGAAATCTTACCAAAAAGAAGCTGCACACAAAACTTGGCATCCTTAAATTGGCAGGATTTAGATACAGAAAATAAAAGGAGCTCAGAAGAACAAATTTAGCCAATTTACTGGTGTTTGGTATGATTGATTTTTGAATATTAGAAAACTGAAACAGGAAACAAAGAGAACCTTGATGTTATTTGGTATAAAACCTCCGAAAGATCAAGCTTCTGTTCAAAATGTTGTTGCATGGTTGCAAATCCAATAAGAAGGGGCTCAAGAAGACCAACAAGACAACTTCTTATCTCAACACCTTTCTTTTGTCTAGGATTTATCTCTGTTGGGTTTACAAATAATAGACGATCATTCAAGGCTCCAACTAACACTGCATGAAGGGAAACAAATACAAAGACAAAAAAAAATTAAGAAAGCTTGAATTAATATATCTAATTATGTTCCTCTATGTCATCAAAATCTTAACAAGGAATAGAATGCAAACCAGAAATGAAAAAACCGAACCAGAATATGGCATGCTTATTGAGAGAACAGTTCGAACTCGGCTATCCCATCCAAGAATGCTAACTGCGGTCGCACTTGAAAACAAAAGAGCAGGGCCAACCCAGAGAAGAGATCGATAGTGCAGAGAAGTTAAGGCTCAAACAGAACATTTTAAAAGAAAAATAAAAATAAAATATTTACAAAACATTAACAGCCTCAGGATATCGATGGGAGCCCCTTATCAAATTTAGTTGAACTGCTAGACAGTATGTCTAGATCTGCTGAAGCAATCAATACCCGATGAGTTGTCAATATTCCGGCAACACGCCCTCTAAGAGTCTCATGCCAGTGAACCTGCAAGTAAAAGTTTAATTAGCGACCAAAAGCCTCTGTCAACAGAATGAAGAATTTTCTCTTTGATTATTTATTTATTTATTTTTATCAAGCAAGAGCAAGAAGCAAAAAGGAACTATTAACTATCTTCATCAGATTTTTTGAGTATACAATGAGAAAATTAAAAAAGAATAAAGCCAATATTCCAAAACAGTTAAATCAGCAATGGAGCAAGAAGGAAGGTAACAACAAAGGAAAACACAAGATAAGGAAGAAACGAAAAAGAAACAAGGTCTCGTTCATTCAATAATCATGAAAACTTCGCCATAATAGATAACAATCAGAATCTACCAGTTACCAAAGGAAATTAGTTTCTCAAGCGACCAAAAAGAGTATTTACACATTATTATTGATATAGGCATGCATAATATTAACAAAGTTACATAGGGCATTTATGATGACTGCACAATAATGAGTTGACGATAAAAACAGAAAATCAACACATCCACAATAAAAAATATAAAGAAATAGAAGGATATGAAGAACTGAGGAATATCTCAAGGACACTTTAATTTAAAAGAGCAGTAAGATATTGTCAAACAAATTGGAACATTTTGCTCTATCAAAATAAACAGTCAATAAAAAGAGGGGGTAGAACTAAGCACCTGGAGTACATTTTCATTTGGTTTCAATTTAATGATCTTTTTTCCTTCAGTTTTAGTTGAAATATATAGTCCATCATCACCAGACAGCCGGTATCCTTGAACTAGCTTAGCCAGTCCAATGTGATTTCCAGCAATAGCATACAAAATGGTTGATTCTGCAGAAATAAGGCCTCACAGTAATATCGAATATGCCCCATAAACAGTAACCAAATGTACAACAGTTTAATTCATGTACCATGATAACAAATAAGTAATGTTAAATTCACCTAGTGGGGAAGAAAATATCCGATCAACCTCTGTTTCGAAAGAGAAGTGAAGAGGCCCCTGATTAACAACTTCCTTTTCAGCAAATGTCTCTGCATCAAGTGCTGCTTGAACATTATTTATATCAGCTTCTTGGCGGCCACCCCCAGGCAAAACATACATAGAAAGGCTTGTTTTATCTTCATCAAGAATGGCATATTGATTTTCATTTGGCCCCATTAGTGCAGCATCTCGACCTATATAAAGAAAAACAGATTAAAAATATAAGGGAACTTATGCCAAATGTCGCTCATGAAAAATATCGACCTTTTAATGAGCTTCCTTTATTGTTGACTGACTGTTGATCTGTCTGCTCCCAGTAAAGAACAACTTCATGTACAACACCATTGACACCACTTAACTCAAAAACAACTAAAAAGAAGTGTTGCTTGGAACTATAAAGGATGCTCTTAGAAAGGCATTCAACATTTCCAGGGATCTGAAAGAGAGAAATAATAAGACAACTCAATCATGTGAAATTGTCACTATTATTCATAGCTCTAAAAGTTCTGAAGTTTACTGATGAGTAGAGCTTCTTATATAAATTATCTGCTCCAGAAGATAGATTATAAGCCATAAGATTGAAGCCATCCAGATAAAATACTCTGATGGGATATTGAAGGACACGGTTCTCTTTATTAAAAAAATTCAGCTCCAAATGAAAAGGCTGAAGGAGTAATTCAAGGGTTAGTGCAAAAATTGAGCACAATATCATAATAAAAAACTGAAATACAAATCACATACAACACCTGGCAAACAGGAAAATCTCGTAACTGATGACTGGGATCAGAGATAGTAATGAGAGGCAATCTAGATATTGGACCACCTTTTGCATGTCCTTCCATGAAATGCTACAAGGATAAATCCAAGTGAGAGTCATTGAGATTCAAGCAGCATAAAACAAGAAATCTAATGCTCAACATATGGGTATATGTGCGAAAACCAATGATAAGTTTTTAAGGTAAGCAGCATTCTATTGTCCAAAGCCAGGCGGCTACTGCAGATCATAGCAAGCATAGCAAATAGCAGCACTTTAAAATATGGATTTACCTCATCAATATTTTTGACATTGTCACATTATAAACATATAATAGTAAAATGAACATATTTATTGAATCAAGATATACTAATGCACAATGCCAATATGTAAAAAAAGTCCAGTCCTCCATGGCAAATCCTTATTTTACAATTCCATCTGAAAAGATGAATCCTAAGGAAGGGAATTGAGTTCCCAATTTTATAAGGCATCTAGGCATTTTTCCCCCTAAATTTATTGGGTTGCATTAACAATTAATAAAAAAAAGCAATCAAAGTTTATTTAACAGACTTCCCATCTTTTGAAAATTAAGAAACAATGAATAGAGCATTATGAACTAAAATAGATATAAACATACACTGTGAAGAAAAGCTTTCCTTGCAATATCCGATATTGTTAGCTGATTTTGGCTGGCATAGAAATAATCATATCATCAGTAGCTGTAATTGGGTCCACTCCCAATATAAGTCATACTGCTCAAACCAAAGTCTGAAGTATAAGTTAAAGGATCATAGTGAAGAGTATACCAATATGCTGATGAACACAGAAATTATCCAGATTCCAATAATTTCAGTTAGAATACATCTTTGCATCTAAATAGCAAATACAGAAGTACATACAAAATACATCCCTTCATACAGAAAAAGACATTATAATGCATGTCAAATCAAGATTTGTTGGTAACAACTACATCTAAGTTCTAACTTTTATATTAGGCATTTCAGAGTTAAGACAAGGATTTAATTCAAGGTAGAGTGCAACAAAACAAATTAATCTAAACTCTGCCCACGAATACCATACATTACAGCTTTTCTAATTATCCGACCCATGAAACTGAGGAGTTGCCATAAACAAGATTTAACTAATATTCCTATATTCTAGGACACTGTGTAATGCATCAAATATAAAGGAGTGGCAACAAATATGTTATTTCATCCACAAAAAATTTACAACATCCTGGCCATAACATTCAATACAGATTGAAGGTAAAGATTATGAACCAACAACCCACCCCTTCAATTGATTCTCTTGCAGCGCCGCTTGAAGCTGATGGTCAGCCAAGATTCCCGATGACCCCAAAGAAGAAAGTTTTTCCTTCAATACCGCGGCTGCAGAATTAAAGATCAGCAGAATTTCAAAAATAAAAATTTACCTATGCAAAATATTCAAAGTTGAAGTCAAAAGGGGAGGTCAGCACAATTTCAAAACCGCAGCTTCTAAAAGTTATATTCAACGTGATTGGTATGTATTCTAACTTCTCATATAACAAAAAATGTCCCCAAGTACAAATTGTTTCTAGCTATTATAAGATGTCCATTAGTTTGCATTTGCATTCCCTTTTTTTTGTGAAAATTCCCGAACAATGTTCTTAGGCCTTGCTAAAATGCTTGATACTAAAATAAAAAAAACATAGGTGTAAGGTTGACATATAGTAAAAGTTCCTTAGCAATCCATTTGAAGAAGTTTAAGAAAAAATAATTTCAAGAAAAAGCATTCTAGTAAAATTATTCTGGGAGACAAATGATTAATGTCCTATAATCATGGCTTTTAGTAGCATAATAAGCATAATAGCGATCAATATCAATGCCAACACCAGTAAAATTACAAAAGAAAGACACTTGACAACAGATTTAAGTCAAGACTGCCTACCACAATCTCTGCCAAACTAATTCAAAAAATTAATGCAGACAGCAAAAATAATATAGAACCACACATGGAAAACGAGGGAAATAAACACCTAACAATCATCACAACGATGTCAGTGCTACTAAGGTCCGGAAATAAGGACCATATATGAGTAAAGGAATTTGTGTGTTCCATTCTGCAGCAAGTGGTAAAACGAATTCTGAAGCATTATCCAGTGAATAATATCAATAACACCACACAGCACCTTTTGAAGAGGGACATTTTTTAATTCTAAAACCAAAAATAAGGAACATGCAGCTATAAATGTATTTGAATAAAAAAATGGCTTCTTTTTTGGGAAATCACCTGTTGATCCCCTTGCACTCTGAAGAACAGTAAAAAGTTGCTTCCTTCCTTCTCTTGTGTATGCAGCCTTGTTTTGTGAATTTGCTCCACTTGTGATATCCTATTTCAAAGTGAAAAGGGTCTTCAGAAATTGAACCAGCAAATGAGCAGTCTGATACTAAGGTTTGCATGGTATATCCCACTTAACTGCAAACAGTAGCGCAGCTAAATTAAACTTTGGATGGACTGCCAAACTTTTTATTTTAGGTAAAGGATAAACGGCTTCTCCATCCTGAGCAGATAAGATTTGAGTGATATCGATGTTTTCAAGTGCTGCAAAAAGAAATGGGGCAATCGTACAGAATGTAATCATTGTTAAAGAACAATATTGAAAAGTAACCATCAATAATCGCAGTCAATAATTTCATTGTGTACTTGGCAATGAGAATGTGATCGTAGATTACTTAAATAGTTCAAACTTAAGACTTTGTAACCTTGAACACCAAGATTGTTAAGTTAGAGTTGGAACACTCCATTGACATAGGGAATTGCTGAAACCGGCTGACTTAAACTTTCCAAAAAGTAGAACTTCAACAGTGCACATACAAGAACTTGTAGGATTTCATTACATGTATGGAAGCAGATGATTAAGTAATATATAGTTCATAAGACCTTTTCTGCATATGAGAAACATAGCACACTAGTGTGAAGGAGCAGAAATTTATAATTTTGCTTAGATCATGAGCAATGACATCTGCTATGTGCATATGAACAGTTAATATAAAGGATCTGGCAAGCAATACGTCTCTTAACCCTAACAAAAGGAAAGTGAATGACCTGCATGCTCAAAAAAATTTGCTTGCATAGGTCGGTTTGGATTAGACCCAACTCGTGTCTTCCACACTTGGAGTGTTCCATCCTTTGAAAGAGTTACAAGCAACCGCAGCATTGGAAGCCATGCAACAGATGCTATTGGATGTGAGCCAGCCTGTGTGCTAATTGTAATATTAAAAGAAGCAAAAGTCAGATTAAGAAATTCAGAAAGCGTCTCAAGACCCTAGAGCAAGAGAAAACCAGAATATTTCCAGCTGATGGGAAGAAAAATATGAATTATTTCCCAAGTCTTCGTTTGACAGGAGCCTAAGTACTCTAATTTTGTTAACTGTTCATCATAAACTGGAACCGAACGTTTATTGTAATTGTTGCAATAATTTTTGGATATTTAGGAGCAAGCCATTTACAATTAACTTTGCATTCATGCGCATATACAATTACACATGTTTAAAAGGTTCTTAACCAACATGGTAGCTAGTAGCATTAGCTTATTGCAGCAAAGAAAACAAATTCAGAGGGTGGAATATAGACTCACATTCCAATCATGTTCGGTCTCTCAGTTGACACATCCCACGCTAAAAGCGTACCCCTCCGATCACCAACAAAGATCCATTCCAAGGTAGGGTGAAAAGCAAAAGCACCAGCACCAATAAGCTTAATCGTATTATCAACTAGATAAACGCAACATGTAAAGGAAAAAATGAGAAACAAAGTACTTCACTCAGAAGATTTGATCAATTTAATCAGATAAAAATTAAAAAGAACAAGAACAGGAAGATTGTGATTAGCTTTTCTTACGTTGTAGTGTATAATGAACTGCATAAGTCTGGATGTTATAAGCTCGAATGAGGCCATCAGCATAGGCAACATACTGGACAAAAAAAAATCAGATAGAAACTAAAATGACAAGGTTTGTTCATTAATCTCACAAAGTTCTAACCAAAGTACCAAGACAGGAAGGCGAGGATGACAAGCAAGGTTAACAATGGGTTTTTTCAGATCGGTCTTTATTTTTGTTGGTGGCTTCCCCCCTTCAATTGTGCCTACAACTACACATAATGAAAATATAAGAATTTACAATTCAAAAGTTTTTATAACATTGAGGTGAAAAGCATAGTGAAATTAAGCACAGCAAAGGAAACCTGTCACACTCATCCGCCTGTGAAAGCCAAAAAATACAACAGGTTGGAGAGTAGTCAATGCAAGATGGACCTCTGTGTCTGAAGAAACATGTTCCGACCTTTTTTCAGGAGAGTGTAACACCAGTGTTTGTTCAGTGTCAAAATCACAGGCTCTGACGGTACAGTCCTGTAAATAACAATCACATAATGGCCACCTACCTCGTTGTAAATAAATAAATAATAATAGATAAACTAGATCATCAACATAGAAGGCATTAAGATAGTCATTGAGAGAAAAAAACGAAAAAAGAGATCACAAATCACAGACATGAAGAGAATGAAAAAATGTGGACAAACTTAAATCAAATATAGTTGCTTTGAGAAGAATAACTATACAACCGTCAAATAAGGCAAGAACATAATATAAATGAAATAATCATAACTATTCACTAAATCCACCATGAAAATTTATTCAACCAGCCTCAGACTAGCTCAAACCTCTTTTGTAGCTGCTTCAGCAAAACTCAGATGGTTTTGCTTTTAGCAAATAAACATTTAAAGAAAGCAACTTCACTCTTTGCATTTGATGCTGCTAGGATTTTCCAAAATGTTCAATTGTAACCAAAAACAATTCTTCCTTTTTTCTAAATTAGAATTCTCTGACTTCAAAAACCCTAACTATTTCAGAAAAATCGTTTGGCATATACTTCCCAATAAACTACCAATGCAGAACACACCACTTATCAATAAATTTCCCATGTGATTTCAAGCAGGGAGTCAAATACAAGAAACATACAATCATTTCATGCTAAACCAAAGCACAAAATAAACCAAATAAAAAAATGTCAACAGGAACACCAACCTCAAGAACAGCAACGACAGTATGGCCACTGATAGGACTATACGCCATCGCCACAACATATGCACCAATATCAATCGAAGAAATTTTGTTCCCCGTAATCGCATCGAATTCTTCAAACACATCAGACAAGTGCCTCAGTACATCAACAAGCTAGTATTCAACAAATTTCGAAAAGGAAATTCAAAGAAGAAGAGAGATCTAACCGACATAGAAGAAAATTAATGAGAAGAAAACATTAATATTCACATTGACATTCTTCCCCCTGGACTCAGATGACAGATCCAAGAAACGAAGGAGATCTTGGAAAAGAGCAAGTAAAGATAGGAATTGATACCAATGATGAAGGATCCGATGGCGACCGCGACGATGGCTTGGGAGTGGTGGAAGGCGGCGGCGTGGGGCTGGCGGGGCTTGAGTTCACGGCCGACATGGCGGAGGTCGAGGTGCTGCACCGTCGCCCACTCCATCTTCCCTTCCTACGAATCTCCACAGCTCGCTCGCCGGCGATCTCGTTCGAAAGGATCCAGAGAGGGGAATGGATCCCGAACGGAGAGAGAGAGAGAGAGAGACAGAGAGCGAGAGGGTTTTGATCGGGGAACGGAGAAGGAGAAGGTGAAAGAGAAAAAAGTGAGAAAAAAAAATATCATACTTATAGCATACCCCTTCCATTTCAATTTATTTACATAGATAACTCGTATGGAAATAAAAAGTTTATGAGGGTGTTCCTGAAAAGTTACTCTAGAGCTGGGGGTAATTTTCAATTTAGACACTTAAACAAATATGATTTTAAATAATTATTTCCGAATATTATTAATCTTTAAATGGATCACTTCATGTTGGTTATTATGTGAAAATGACTTACAAAGTTGAAATTGAGACTCTCCAAAAGTATGCATGGATTTTACTGTAAAATTCAGTTTAATTTAATTAAACTATTTCTAGAAAAGTTAAAAATTACTTTGTATTTTTCCATATTCATTTTAATGTGGTGGACAATGTTTACAAAAATATATTCGTTGATAAATTTTAAAATGATTGATAAGTTATCGTAACTGATGCACCATTGCTCTTATATACAATCTCTCATTGCCCTAGTTGTCTTAATATATATATATATATATTATTTTTTATCATGTAGTTGTTTTTATACAGCAACTATCTCATTGCCCTAGTTGTCTTAATATATATATATATATATATATATATATATATATATATATATATATATATATATATATATATATATATATAATTATTTTTTATCATGTAGTTGTTTTTATACAGCAACTATCTCAAATTTGGATTTAAAAAAACTAAAAAAATTTGATAGGAGTAAAAAAGAAAAAAATAAAGATAAATATTTTAGAGTTTTGGTTTTATCTACTATAAAATCAAATTTAGTAATGTCTATACCTAAAAATTAAATTTTGTAGCATATATAATTATATGATCAATTAAGATACATATTTTTTTATTAAGGTATATATATATATATATATATATATATATATATATATATATAGTCATAGAGAGAGAGAGATCGGCGAAGAAACATGAACATGTAAATTTAAAAAATAACCGCATCATATGATATAAAAAATTAAAAATTAAAATCTAAGGGCTGTGATCATGGAAAAAAAAGCATGGGATTTTTTTAAGAACAAGGAATTTAGAAGGGCTTATGAGGTTTTCCGCATTTGCCATATTGTAACTCTGTATGGTGACGTTAAGGTCAACAAAATAATATCCCCATGTGAAAACAAAATTTGAAAATTAAAAACTACTTAGGATACATTTTAATTATTTTTTATTTTTTTGAAAAAATAGACAAATATGTAGGTCCACAAATCCATTAGTTATGATAGTTTAATAATTTTTTAAAAATTTATCATGTCATATAAGTTATCATAACTGCATGAAATACTGAAAAATATAGTACTTTTTACTGATAATCTAATAAAAAATAATTAAATAATATTTATATGATATTTATCTAGCATTATACTACTCTCTTACACAGTACTATCAACACAATGTAATGAAGTTCTCACAGCTCAAAATAAAAATAAAAAATAAATTATTATTATTATTATTATTATTATTATTACTGTTAATTATGATGGTGATGATGATCATAATCATACGTACCCTTTCAAAATTAAGTAATATTTTTTATGCTCACCTCCCTCGAATTTGTAGACTTTGTTAACTCCGGTAAGGTACCCGGAGGAGGACATTTGTTATTTTCGGTAAAGGTTTGCCGAAGAAGAGACTAGTATATATATATTATATTATTCACAGAGTATTAGTATATAGAGCTTTGTTTTCTAGACTACCAAAAGATGTTCACTACTAACCTTTCATTCAACCCAAGTCTTATAAATACTAACTGAAAAAGCATAACTGCAGAAGCATGCAGCTTACGTGCATGTTACGCAAGGGTACACTTTACTAAGCCAAACTTTTAAACTTACCAGATTAGTGAATATCACTCTTCTCAAGGTCTTCATGATAGCTTTGCCACTTTGATGTTAACTGCTCCACTGCTCCCCAAATTCAATCCTTGATCAGACTTTCAACAGAATTAGCAATGGCGGGGAGGGCGAGGACGACGACGAAGCCATCGTCGCAGTATCTCCAGCGCCTCCTTGACCTCCACCGGAACGAAGACCACCTCCCCCGCCGCATCTGGCATGACGATCCCCCCATTTTGGATCTCCCCCACCGCGTTCTCCACGCCCTCGGTTCCTCCCCCAACCCCTCCCCGCTCCTTGACCAAGCCCTCGCCCACCTCTTCCTCGCCGGCCTCTCCTCCGACTCCTTCACCGCCGGCCGCGCCATCAAGAAGCTCTCCTCCTCCCCTTCCTCTCTCCCCCGCGCCATCTCCCTCTACTCCTCCATCCCCCACCCCGACGCCTTCCTCTGCAACACCATCCTCCGCGCCCTCCTCAACTCGAATCGCATCCACGCCGCCTTCTCCTTCTACTCCCGATCCTTGCGTGTCTCTCCGAACCACTTCACTTTCCCACTCTTATGCAAACTCTTCGCCGAGCTCGGCTTCGATCGGACAGGCAGAAGCGCGCACGCCCAGGCCTTGAAGCTCGGGTTCGACAACGATCTCTTCGTCCGGAACGCGATGATCCACATGTACTCTTGTTTTGGCGATCTCGCCGCCGCTCGCCGGATCTTTGGTTTGGATCTCCACACGGATTTGGTCACCTGGAATTCGATGATCAGCGCGTACGTGAGGAATGGAACGGTGCGGGACGCGCAGGAGTTGTTCGATCAAATGCCCGAGAGGGATGTTGTGAGCTGGAACGTAATGATCGCTGGACACGCAGCGGCCGGGGAGATGGAGGATGCGCGGAAACTATTCTACGAAATGCCCGAGAGGGATGTTGTGTCTTGGAATACTTTGATCAATGGGTATGCCAGCGCCGGCCAAGTTGAGCTTGCGCGGCAGGTGTTTGATGAAATGCCGGAGAGGAATCCGGTGTCATGGAATTTGATGCTGGCGATGTATGCAAGGATGAAGAATTACGGAGAGTGTTTGAAGTTGTTTGATGGAATGATGGCAGTTGGAGACGTGAGGCCGGATGAGGCTGCATTGGTTAGTGTCTTGACGGCGTGCGCAAACCTTAGTGATCTCGGACGAGGGAGATGGGTACATTCGCTGATTGCCGATGGAAAGAGGAGGATTGAGCTTGATGTTTTGTTATTAACTGCATTGTTGACAATGTATGCAAAGTGCGGCGTTATGGATGAAGCGAATGAAGTGTTTGACAGAATGGAGGATCGGAGCGTTGTTTCATGGAATTCAATGATCTCCGGGTATGGTGCGCATGGACAAGGGCGAAAGGCAATGGAGATGTTCATGAGGATGGAGAGGCAGGGACCAAGCCCGAATGAGACTACTTTTGTGTGCCTCCTTAGTGCTTGTGCTCACAGTGGTTTGGTTTTGGAAGGATGGTGGTGTTTCAATAGGATGATCAGGGTACACAGGATTGAACCAAAGGTCGAACATTTTGGTTGTATGATGGATCTTCTAGGCAGAGCTGGGTTGGTGGATGACTCAGAGAGGTTGGCGGAGAAGATGAAGGTGGAGCCAGCACCGGCCTTGTGGGGTGCTCTGCTCTCAGCTGCCAGATCTCGATCAGGTTCAAAACTTGGAGAGATTGTGAGTCAGAAGCTGATAGAACTTGAGCCCGGCGACATGGGACCTTATGTGTTGCTGTCAAATATTTATGCAGAAGAAGGGAAGTGGGAAGATGTTGAGAAGGTGAGGGAAGTGATGGCTAAGAATGGATTGCAGAAACCTGCAGGGGTTAGTAAGGTGGAATGTGATCCTTTAGTGCGTGATGAGACCTCAGTGAGCTGGCGAAGCATGATGTACTCTCTACTCGGAGAGATGGGTGCTCACTTGAAGTCATCCAGTAGACAATTTGAGAGGCAAAGACACGCAAGTTTGTGACCACAGCGATACGCTAACAAATTGGCTCTGGCTATGCAACAAAAAAAATAAAACATGTGAGAGAGAGAGGCTACTAGCATAACAAAAGAAAGATCCAGTTCAATGAGTATAACACCATTGGAACAGCGATGTAAACAAATGGCACGCCTAATACATGATATATATGTTGTATATACTCATGGGACAAAGTAACAGCACTCATCTCGCCCAGGACACTGCATCTATCTCATCTCTTGCGGATTTGTATAATTCGAGTCGTTTTGCACATTGCTGTCTCCGCTCCATCAAGGCAGGATCCTCATCCAATAACTGTGCAAGCTGCTTACTCTGCGCATAGAATAAAAGTAGTCAATGAAATGAAAAATAAACGGATCTTACAAGAAGGTGCTAGTCAATCATTGGTCATAGATATGAAGACCTCTTTTCCGCCCACTTGTGTGTAGAAGTGATTAAGCAAAGATCGCTTGGCTTCTCGGACCTGGCAATGGACAACAGCCTTCGGAATGGTGTTCCTAACAGTGTCAGAAACCATCCCTATATACGAAGAAACATTGGAACCAATCCGCCGGAAATGTGTTTCACCATATCTATCCACATTTGGGGTGGTCGGGTTTGGGCTCTTCTCAACCTCCTGTGGAAGCTTACGGAAGAAATCTACCGTCAGATACGCTGATTCCATGTCAACCAACCTGGTGGTCGTCTTCCGACCATCCTCACGAAATCTCTCCAGGGCTTCATAAGCTGCAGCTGCTAGTTCGGCTTGAAAAGTGGGGAATCTTTTCAGCTCCTGATTGGTTAGTAACACTATGTTAATTTTCAAAACATAAGAAAAGGAGGATAAATTCCTTAATTTTTAATATTGTACCTGAGTCTCTCCTATTGACTTCCGCACCAATTCCTTCAAAACAAAATGCACCTGCAGAATGGAATTCATTACCATCAATGATATGAGCATTCGCAGATCCTTCTCTTTTCCCGAATAAAATGCATGTTAAAAGGAAAAGAACAAAGTCAATGATATCTTAAAAGTGAATGGAGAAGAAAGTTGTCTTACAGCATCGACTGATGCTTCAGCTGGACCTCTGAAATAACTGAGAGCACCTTCAATCAACCTGCGATAACCTTGCTCCGGAGCAATCAAATGTGGCTGATAACCATCAGATTCAGAGATGACCTTCCTTACATTTTGCAATGAGAGATACCGGTCAAATGGGAGCTTCTTTAATGCAGTAGGCAGTTGATTATCAAAAACTCCATATATTCTATCACCACCAGGTCGCCTGTACTCAAGTTCACATACTTGATTAATTTATTCATTAATATAGTTAAGGAGCTTGCTTGATTGCTGGACAAATAAAATTTGAGATTTTTACCCTCCATCTAGGTGCTCTCTGAATACACGCTCAAAAGCACGACAGAGTTCTAAAATAGTGTACAATTGAGCCTGCAAAGACAAAATCCACTCACAGCTTCATTAAGAATATCCATGTATGTTCAGACTTAACTCAGAAGAGTAAGTATGAGTGCCTCACCCCAGCATCTACAGCAATGGGTCTACCAAGATGGTCCATCTCAGATTCAAGTTCATCGATGCTTTTATTTATCAAAGAAGTGATACTCGGAATTCGAGCTCTAATTACAGCCTCCAGATGCTGGAACCACAGGAAGATGATTACATTATCAGAGAAGTTACCTGCAGCCTCAGCATCAATTAAAAAGCAAAAGGACCAATGATGATACCTTGGAAAGTAGTTTAGCAAGATATTCTGAACCCATTTTACTTGCTAAATGAGAATAATCAGGACTAGTTGCAAAATACTCCTGCTCTTTCTTTCTCGCAACTATCATATCAACATTCTTATTTATATCTGCCTGTGAACGATTAACAATTCCAACCCAAGGATGCTGCAACCGGTATGCTCTTCCTTCAAGAACCTAATAAATCATCCAAAGTGCATCAAACTTTATATATCACAAAGGAACAGCCTCTCAAAACATATCAAAATGTGAAAGAAGTCACCATGAGTTAAGAACAGAATAAAGCACAAAAAATGCCAAGCAACTTCTTTCATTTGAATATGATAGAAGAAACATCTGTAAACTTACATCAAGAGCATTTGTTCCTTTGTCCATTAGATCAAGCTTTGTCAGCACTCCAAATGTCCTTTCACCTAAAAGTAGTAGATTAAGCTCAGTTTCCAATGCAGGCATAAGCAAATATAAACTAACAATTGTCTGGAATCTTGAAGAGAATAAAATCTGAGGAAAGAATAATTGGTTTTCATTGTCAACATAATAGTAAATGATGCAGTTTATAAGTTTCACACTTCCACTGCTGCTGTTACAGTAACAGTTAGCACAAATATTACAGTGTACTCATAATGTCATCAAACAATAATGAACAGTTTAGCCATCATTGACCTTGTCAGCAGTATTAGCACAGCATTCAGACAGCAAAGAAGAAGGGAATAATTTGTTAGAGCCTACCAGAGAATTCTTTTTTAATACTTGTCCTGAGACAAAGGACTACTGATATAGCCAGCATTATAACCAAAATCCCCATGATAAACCATCATCACTATTTTTACTGTTAGTTTCATTGTCGCTTCATCTCAGCAATTAACTCATCAAGACAAAAGAAGATTGTACCAGTAGGATCAACTTCTCTAGCAAGTTTGATTGCATCAGAGGTCGCAATGTCTTGATTTGCTGGGGATATTGCCAGTATAATGCAATTGGGCTGGAAGAAGAAAAACCTCGAGTAAATAAGATAGAAAGCTCAAATAAAATGTACTTTAAGAATTAACCGGATACTTGGGCCACAAGCATATGCCAACTTTTATAGATATTGCAAAAGAGAAGTTTGATAATTAATGGAGGATTTAGCATACTACATAGTGTAACCCCCTAACTCTGTATAAAGGATAAACACACGGAGGAATAAGTAAAAGGAGGATTCATAAAAAATTAAGTTTGCATAACCATTATGAAAGGGACTAATAAGCTTCTCTAGGGTTACACAAAACAATCAACCATCAGAACTAAGCAAATATTGCACTAGAAATAATTCATGGAAGCCCAAAATTCAGATCTATCATTCAATACATTAAGAATACAAAGATAATAGTACAACTAGTTCGCTAAATTCAATTCAATTATCCAAAAACACAATAATTAATTCCATATTTGAACTGCCGTGCAAAGGTAGCTCTTGCTGACCAAGTGAGTACCTTTTCAACATATGAGCGAACCATGTTTTCTATGTCTTGAACAATGCTTTCTGGTTGGCCCTCTGTTCAACAAAAAAGCCCTGATGTCATACAAGTCAAAAAATTATAGCAATCTTAAAATACTGTTAGAAGAAAATTACTAAAAGTCAAAAGAAGAAATAGTACCTACAGCAACCTTCGTAAGACCAGGCAGATCAATCAAAGTTAGGTTGACAACTGTTAGGTCAAAAAACAAAAGTTAATATCATCAAGTACAATATAAGATCCCACTCAGAGAATCAAACAAAAAATAATAATAATAATAATAAATAAAATAAATAAAAACACAGGATTTACATAGAAAAGTACAAATAAAACTCCACTGCCACTCAAGAAGAAGATATCAAAAGCACCATGTTAACAATTAATGCTTAGAAAACATGCAAATCCACATCATTCAAAGTAAAAGAAGAAATCAGGCACGTCAAGAAGAAGTTAAGGTGCGTGCCGACAGAGCACTTTTCAAGTTGAGCTTCATATATGTAGAGTTCAATCAAGTATCATCATTGAGAATATCTGAGTTTGTTGGCATCATTACAGAGAAATCTATAGATAACGAAGAAAAAAGATAGAGGACTCACAATACACAAGTCAAAGCATGCTCCAAAAATTATAATAGATAACCTTCAAAGAGTCCATGCATAGCCGGGGGTAAGAAGCCAAACTATGTTTTTCAATGTGTTCAGTAGGTAGCTTTAGTATGGCATGCAAATTCTAGGTTAATCAATTATGAGTCATCAAGTATTTGCCTTGTTGTTTATTCTTTCAGTGAAGGCCTCATGTATCCTCTCGATATTTTTTTCTTCTAGTTCATATTCTTCAAAAATGGCATTCAACTTTCTTCCTCAATTTTTCTCTTAGATAATATAATGTTTAAATCACACATATTAGCCACACTAGGAGGTTACACAAGGATAATTGGCCCATTTTAAAATTATAAACGAAGAACCAATTGCCGCATATTGCTGTCCAGTCACAGAATGATTAAATAGTAACCAAATTTGTCAAACAATTTAAAATGTAGGGTTACAACCAAAGGATGCCATACCATTCGGTGAATAAATGCTGAGATGAATGGGCACAGGAGAGATTTGTTTTGTCTTCCCAGTTAATCGATCAGTGTCATCTTGAATTTCCTTACGAACAAGTGCTGCACGGCCAAAGAAAATAGTTTCAAACATCTCCATATGAATTCAGAAAGCAAACCAAACAGTGGCATCAGAACAATATGGAAAAGCACAAAGCCCAAACTACTAAAGTTCTTCCACTTGTTTACTAAAATCACTTCTCACAATTGCTCAATTTCCAAAGCTTCTAAACAAATGCACAAGAAATCAATGCATAGAATTTTTCAACCCTAGCTACTGATCAATACCTATAAAATTCACAATTCACAAGTATGAAGCATACCAAAATCGGTGAACTTCCTTCTGGGCAAATGCAGGAACTCGGCATACTCCGGTTGTCCCGCCTCCGTCTTATGCAATTGCAGCACCAACGGCCTTCTCGTCACAATCCCTTCAATCCCAACCCCGAAAACGATCAAAACCCATACAGCAAGTACTCAAAAAACCCTAAAAACACAGAGCTCGACAATCCATACCAGATCCACGGGGAAGGAAATCCCTCCCAACAACACTCTCCAGCACCGACGATTTCCCAGAGCTCTACACTCAAACCGCATTAAGAAACAATTCAGTAAGCCCAAAGAGAAGCAAAGCAAGACATCGGAATCAATGGACGCCAAGGAGAAAACGTACCTGCCCACCGACGACGGCCACGGTGGGTAGGGCTTCCCAGAGTGTAGGAAGAGCACCATCGGCGCCGCCATGGTCTCCGAGCACCGTGCACGCCCTCTGGATCCGATTCACCAGCCCGATCAAGCTCTCCATCGTCGTCATCGCGCAAACCCTAGGTCCAGATCTCAAGAACCCCAAAGCGAAGAAGACGAAAGCTTTTCGAGAAGTGAAAGCCGTTCACCAGAAGTGCGGCAATCTTTCCCTTTCGCTTAACGGTACGCAGCTCCCGAGGTGTGTATTCGGTTGTGGAATGATGACCACGTGGAGATCTTTGATTGGGTGTATCTGGATTCAGGTTAGCCAATGGTGTTTTGACACGCAAGGGGTTAACGATTACATTGTTGTGCTTCAGGTGAGTGGATCGAGAGTGTTTCTTTAGCTGGATTCGAAGTTTCGAACTGGGAGTGTGATAAGTGGGATCGAATTTCTGGTATTTGCTCGCTTTTGCCGGCCAAGAGAGTGAATGGTGGCGTGGTGATTTGGAAAACGTTTGGGGTGAGTTTAGCAATGATATCTTGGCCGTTGATTTTGAATTATAAGGTGCAAACTTAAATTTCATGCAATGTTATAAATTTATTTCATAATTTTATTTTGGTTTAAATAATCATTTTTTGGGGTTCAAAATAGATATTTAAATAGTCATATTTTTTTAATTACAAAAAAAATTTCAATTATTATATGATTTAATATAAAATCTATTTTATAAGAACTGATTTGATTTGAAATTGGTCTTGCTTACTCTTGTGTGAAACAATTAATTATCATTCTAAACAATTTAAATAATAAACTTAATTAACCAAAATTTTTAATTTAATTTTAAAATTTCCATGAATCAAATTTTATACATTGTCATCATCAAAATTAAGGTGGTTTTTTTGTAATTACTTCGATTAGTTTTTTTTAATAATCTAATCCTTGGAGTTAATATATATATCACATTTCAAAGTAAAATTATGAATTTGAACCGGAGACCTTCAAATTTTAGTACTTGATTTTGATTTCAAGTATGAATAAAGTTTTAATTTTGAGCTGATTATTAGATTTAAAAATGGTGTGATTACCACTTTAATTTCTGTATAAGTATAGTTGTTTGCGGTTTTTTATTCCTATTATTTTCTTTTAAGTACATTGACTCCTTCTAACATTTTAATTTTGAAAACATTAAGCCCTATTTAGTTACAAAATAAAAGAATATGGCATAGTTTAACATGTAGAAAGTGCAAGCGATTATTACAGTAAATATTTTATTCTTAAAAAATAAGTGTTTAGTTAATAAAATAAAAAATTATTGCATAAATATTCCACACACTTTACAATGAGAAAATATTACACTTTGAGTGAAATATTTTTTATACCATAACACCCATATTGTGCAGTAATTCTATAATTTAAATTAAGTGCCCAAACAGTTAATATGACATAATTCTCATAAAATATTAAAATATGGTATATTATACGAATTATGCCATAATTTTGAGCTACCCAAATGAGACTTGATCCAGTGAGCAAAAGCTTTACTTTTGCCCTTGGTTTTGGCTTACATTTTCACCATATATATATTTATTAAAATATTAATGTTTGATTCTCCAATTGGTTACTCTAAAATTCAAAATTTGTTTGTTTAATTCTTTAATATCGCAAGTGCTACTTTTTGTTTAATTTCTTTATTGTCTTCAATATTAAAATACTTATACTACAAATATTTAAGGGGTGTTTATTTGGCTTCATTTTGGGGTGAAATAGCTGAAGTGGGGACTTCCAAGCCACTTCACCATGTTTGGTTAACTGAAGTCGGGCCCGAAAATATTGATTTGACACTTCCAACTCGCATCCACTTCACCATCTAACTTCTCCTCAAAAAACCCCGAAGTCCACTTCGCCAGGTTTTTTCCGAATTCGCTGAAGTGTCCCATCAACCTTTATGGTTACCCATTCGGCTGGTTCTCCCGATTTTCCTCTCTTCTCCTCCATCGTCGCCATTGTTTTGTTTGTGGTTTCCAGTGAAAAAAAATTTGGAGTTTCTTCTCCTTCGTCGTCACCATCGCCTCAGTTCTCTGTTTGGGATCTCCAGCAAAGAAAATATGTGGGTTTTTTTCTTTTTAATATTGTTTTGCAATTTTTGAGCTAAATCTGAAGGATTTCATGGCTGCGTATGATTTTATATGTTTTTCCTTCAATTTCTTCGGTGTTCGACTTCTGCCACGGGTTTGATTGTTTGGATTTTACTTCTTGGATAGGTGCTGGCTTAGATCTGGTTCTCCGACCTAGGTTTCCATCTCTACTCTCTTCTCCTCCAACGTCGCCATTGTCTGAAGTTCACCACCACCTGAATTCGGTGTTAGTGCTCTCTGGCGAAGAGAGTTCTTCGACTAACGCTGGTATCCCTAATCGAAAAACATTTGTGAGTGGTTTCTTTTGCTTCTTTTTTATATATTTTCTTTTGCAAATTTTGATGATTATCTGAATGATTTCATGCTCGCATATGATTTTCTATTTTTTTTTGTTTTAATTTCTTCGGTGCTCGACTCGAGTTCTGGTATGGGTTTGATTCTCCGTCTTTTACTCCTTCGACATGTGTGGGCTTAAATCTCGGTGGTGTTTTTTTATTCCCATGTTTTTTCTTTTCTTTCTAATGATCTGGAAGATTTCATTTTCAATTTTTTTTAAAGGTTGGTTTTCCCTTTGTTCTTCGTCCGATCCATACCTGCATGCACATAGCCAGCTTTTTCATTTGTTTTTCCATTTTGAGTTTTATGGTTTTTTCAGTTGGTTACTCTTATGTTTGCATGCACATAACCTGCTTATTTGGGGGTTTCCCCAATTTCGCAGTGCCTATTAAGATGTGTTGTGCCCAATAGGGGGGTTTATTTTGAATATGTTGACATCTCATGTGCCTTACAAAGAGTTTTAAGTTTTTTCCTCTGCTATTGTTCTCCACTCACAATGTTTGCTTTGTTGTTTTATTTTTCATGTTTAAAGCTCCCTGCTTGCACACAACCTGTTTATTTCCCCAATTTCTGCAATGTTCATTGAGATCTGTTGTACCTTAGAAAGGGCTTTACTTTTTCTTTGCTATTTTTCTCCACTCACCATGTTTCCTTTGATTTCTTTTCCCTAATTTGTTGAGGCCCTCCTGATGTTGCTCCATGTTGTATGATATGATTTTAAATGAAACTAAGCATGGCTACTTTATTTGCCTGCAAATATAGAAAGGGTTTTCATTTTTTCCTTTTGCTATTATTGTGCTCCACTGACTATATTTATGTTTGATGTTTATCTTTTTATGCTGTTGTTTTCATGTGCCTTTGTGAGGGTTTTAATTTTCTTCCATGCTATTGTTCTTTACTCACTACGTTTGTTTTGATGTTTGTTTTTTTTAATATGTATAGACCTTCCTGTGGTGTCAATTGCAACTGTATGATGTCATTTTTATTCCACTTATGCATGCCTATTTTACCCTGCTTATAACATGTTTATTTTCCCCAATTTCTGCAGTGTCAATTGGGATCTCTTGTGCCTTAAAAGGGTTTTACTTTTTCCTTTTGCTATTATTGTTCTCCATGGACTATATTATGCTTGATGTTTTTTTTTCTGGTATTGTTCTCCTGTGTTTCTGGTTTTATATTTGTTTTCATGACGTAATGGATGTTTTGGTTTTTTGCTCTTGATGTAGGTGTTGGTGTAATGGCAATGATGAGAAATTTTTTAAGGGGAATGCACATAGGCTTGGTCCCCAAAAAATGGACATGCTAGCAAGGTAATGAAGGGGATACTGTCCCTTGATTTGCAGCTAGCTTTGATGTTTCTTCAATGTTTCTTTATTTATTTAAATCGTATATCCTTAGTTTTTTGGTGAGATGATTCAAGCCATGTATGCCAGTTGTAGTTTTTCTTTGCAATTGTGGTCAGTCTTGTTTTTCATTGAAAAGGTGCCATGTTTTTGGTTTGTTCGTCCTCTATTGTGCTGGTAAGTACTTATCTGCTGAAGTGCTATCACTAGCTGTGTCCCTGGGGTGTCAATCTTGGGTTTTTCTTTTCGGTTAATGTTATACTAATGTGGCGGGGCAATCAAGAGGGATACACTGCCACCATTGCAACCCACTTTGTATGCCATGCTTGTTTTTGTTTGGGAAGAGAGGACCAAGAAATGTCAATGATTGTGCAATCACGATATACGTATTTCCTGAGCCATGGCAGAATATACCACAAGGTTAGACATGTTTATTTGGTTTAAGTGTGTAAAATACATGCTGCCCAGGTATGACCTCATAAGCTACCTTGTGCTTATAACTTGTTGTTGGGAATCCCTATTGAATTTGTCAACTGTGGTTTTCCCGTAGGCAATTCTCAAAGAAATGGTTTGTAGCACTCAAATACCATGTGTGGCAATTACAGTGAGGGGTGCTTCGACCAGCATAAGAACAACATGCAGGAGCATATGCTTGTAGTAATTGTGTTCATGCCATTTGTAATCCAGCACAGCATATGCTTATTTTTGTATGTTATTACTTGGATGTAATGAGTTGTGGCATAAGTGGAATACATTTGTTTTATATTTGTTTCATTAGTATGATAATAGCACAACTTGCCAAACCCACGTCTTCAATTCCAAGATTTTGATCATAATAAAGGCATTTTAATTTTCGTTGACAGCTACAGCTAAGTTTTCGATCATAATACAAGCAGATTTTTTCAAATAAAAAAAAAGTTGGAACTATAGTTGTAACATAGTCGTTGTAATTTGTTAATTTATTTTTTGATCATTGCACGATGCAACAAATAAGTAAATATATATTGGATAATTAAATTGTAAACATAAATTTATAAATTTAATAGACAAAATTGAACGGAAATTAGATCATGTTAAAAGAATAAATAAATAAATAAATATTTATTGAATAATTAAAATGTAACCATGACACTACAAATTTAATAATGAAATTTTAGCGAAATTTAGATCACAGTCGGATAATGAATAAGTAAATATTTGTTGAATAATTAAATTTTAATCATAAATTTACAAATTTAATAAACAAAATCGAACGAAAATTAGATCACGTTAAAAAAATAAATAAATATTTATTGAATAATTAAAATGTAACCACGACATTATAAATTTAATAATCAAATTTTAGCAAAATTTGGATCACTTTCGGAGAATGAATAAGTAAATATTTGTTGAATAATTAAATTTTAATCACTAATTTACAATTTTAATGAACAAATTTTAACTAAATTTTGTTAAGTTAAGGGATTAACAAAATAAACACTCATTACAAAATTATAAATTTAATAAAAAAAATTTATAAGGGGTAACCATACCTCTCTCCTGAAGTAGTAACCATACACCTACTTCACATCTTACTAAACATCATAAAGTGGCTAAAGTGGTAACTTCCATATATCACTTCAACTAACCAAACACCGGAAGTGGCTACTGACATGTAGGGGTGGACATGGGCCAGGCTGGATCGGATCTGGGCTGGGCTAGACTCAAAAATACAGCCCATATATTCGGGCTGGACTGGGTCGAGTCATATTGGGGCCAAATTGTCTTGGTCCAAACCCGACCCATTTAATTGTCATTAGGCCGAGGCCCAGCCCAACCCGACCCAAAAAATAATTTGAATGTCATATGTCAACATCAATTTTCATTATTTGAATGTCATATGTCATCCCTGAGCCCTCAAACGAAAAAAAAACAAAGACACAGTTAGATGAAAGCTTGCCATGCACAGATCCCAATATATTTTTTATATTAAAAAATCTAAAATCAAAGGCTAAAAAGCTGCCTAATGTTTACTCTTTTCAAGCCTATTACTATTATATATATTATTTATTTATTCGGGTCGGGTCGGGTCAGGTTAAAATTCATCTGACCCAAACCCAACCCGAAATTCAATCCGGCTAAAACATTTGAGCCCAACCCAGCTTTTTGGGCCAACTTTGTAAACCCAGGCCATGTATTTTTTGGGCTAGGTTCGGGCCAGCCCATGGGTCGCCCGGCCCATGTCCACCTTTACTGACATGACACTTTCAGCAACAACCAAACACAGAAGTCTGCACCTCTAACTGGACTATACACTTTCACTGAAGTGGCCACTTTCAGGATTTTATCACTTTGGAAAATTACTTCCGAACCAAACAGCCCCTTACTGGTTTCACCAAGGAAGCGTGTGGCCACCGGTCAAAAACCCCAATTTTGCGCTCTCATTACATCCAACCAAACAACAAAGTATACAAAAACACCTTCTTTTATATATGAATGAAAATTATGTAAATTTTGACTAATAATGCTTTGGTGTTGATTTGTGAATGTAGCTATAAAATTATGTAAATTAGATTGCTTTAAATCTTGAGTTACCGAATTAAACAAGTGAATTGCTGGGCTAGTCCAGATGTAATAACCATGTTTAATAGCACTGTTTGATTTCTCATATTTACAGGGACAACTCAAAACTGACTCGATCACCAGACACAGATTATTTATGAAAAAAGTAATGAATCAAAAGAAGGGAATGAAATGAAAAAACAAAAAAAGTTATATAACAGTAAGGGGGTGTTTGTTTCACCGGTTTTGAGGATGAAGTGGCCGAAGTACTGACTTCGGTCTGACTTCCTTTCATTTGTTTCGCCGAGGTAAGCTGCAGAAGTCGTGATGTGACACTTCTAACAGGGGCCATTTCAATGTTTTGACTTCGGCCAAAATTCAACCGACGTCGGACTTCGGCGAATTTTTACTGACATGGCCAAAGTCCAACTTCGGCCGACAACTTCACATGGGGGTGATGTAAACACCACCCTATCTCTCTCCTTACAACACCCTCCTCTCTCTTTCTTTTCTTCTAGGGTTTTCGGCTGCCAGCTTCTCCCCGGCGTCTCCACTTACAACACCCTCCTCCCCTTTCTCCTGTGACCTCACAGATCGGCCATGAAGTGTTCTTCTTCTTGTACGGATTACGGCCTTCAAGTGAGGAGGACTCCCCCAGCGTCTCCACATACGACACCCCCTCTCCCCTGTGACCTCACAAAGCACCCGTGAAGGCTTGGTTTATCTTCTTCCAGGGTTTTCGCTCACTAAACGCGAAGGATGTCTCCGCGTCTCCACAGGATAGTTGGTTCATCATAGATCTCCCTCAGTCGGCCGTCAAGGGTTTTAGGTTGCCGATGTCCTCTCTTCTACCCGACGTCCCCACAGACCGCCCTTCACAGAACAAGTCCGCTTCGCCCGACCTAATCCGGGGGTCCCCTTGATCTCTTCTATTCTTTTTCCTGTGCCTGTTTTTCCTCTTCTTCATTTTGTAGGTTATCCGGCCGCCAATTTGCTCTTCCCTCCCCAACGTCCACACAATACGGTAATCTCCGGCGATCCTTGCTTGTCAATTTTCATTACAAGCTAAGGATATTAGCTACTTCTTTTAATTTCTGTTGATTTTGAATGTACCCCCGTTAATTTTTTTTTTATATTGATTTATTTTGATCTTGTTGGTGATTTGAGAATGAATTTTAGCATGTCAATTAGATTTACTAATGTTTTCTTTTTTGGTGAATTAGGTTGTGAATTAGACTGTCAATTAGATTGAGAATTAGATTGTTATGCACCCTACGAAAGAATTCTCAAGGTCTATATTGATGCAGAATTTTATTAATGCATTTCTTTGCTTACCTTGCTGCATTTGTTTTTAATTAATGTAGATGGATATTAGCTACTTCCTTTCATGTAATTGTATTCCTTTGTTTTTAATTAATGTTGATTCTGAATGTTTTAGACTTAATTTTTTTTATTTTGATTTATTATGATCTTGTTGTTAATTTTAGAATGGATTTTAGATTGTGATTTACTAATATTTTCTTTTTTCAGGGTAATTGGATTGTGAATTAGATTTTGAATTAGTTTGTGAATTAGTTTGTTTTATATTTTACCAATGTCCACCAAGGTCTATGTTCATGCAAAAATTAATCCCTTAATTGTTGTGTATCTCTTTGCTTACCTTGTTGCATTTATTTTTAATTAATGTAGATGGATACTAGCTACTTCTTTTCATGTAATTGCATTCATCTCTTTCTGAATTGCTACTGATTCTGAATGTCGAGGTTAATGTTTTTTTTTTAATTTACTTTAATATGATCTTGTTGATGATATGAGAATCAATTTCAGATTGTGAATTAGATTCACTAATTTTTTCTATTTTGTATAGTTAGATTGTAAATTAGATTGTTATATATTTTATCAATGTCCACCATGGATAGGTTCGTGGTGATAAATTTTCTTTCTAATGTAGATGTATAAGACGAGGGCATGCACTTTCATTCTCTCTTTTCATGTTGCCATTGTTCTAAGTAGTAGGGAATGTTTGTTTCACCAGATGTTTATTGTATTTTCCTGATATGGACCTTACTTCTCGGTTTTGCTTTGTGTATTTGTGGTTGTAGGTGATATTCACATGGCTATGATGAGTACAATACTGAATATTTGGCACTAAGGCTTTGTTATTTGGTGTAATGCACTGGCGAGGCAATGAAAGGGATTACATCTCTCTTCTTTGCAGCTACATGCGTGCTCCAAACCATTTCTGTTGGGAACAATTTCTGTTGGTTGTTTGTTATAATGAGCTGGTTACTTTGGTTTGTTTTTTGCCAGAGTTATTGTTCTTTTGCGATGTCATTTGGTCAGGTTAATTATTTTTTTAGTGTTTCCCATTTTCGCTTACTTTAATGAGTTATTTTGTTCGTCCTTTTCTGTCAGCTTCAGTTGCAATGGCGAGGCAATTGTGGGGTGTGACCCCTGATTTTGCAACCATGAAGCAAATTGGGGCAATTTCCATTCTCTCGCTATATAGGGTTGTGGTGGTTTTTTTTCGCAGCCTACTTGATTTTATTCATGTTGGAAATCCAAACTGTCGTTTTTTTTTGGCTTTGGGTGCATCGATGTTTTATCTACATGTGTACACTGTTTCCATAATCGTTTATATATGTGTGCATTATTTTTCATTTGGAAGTGTGTGTATGTTATAGTTGGTAGCATAAATGGTGGCATTTTGGGCCAATGATGTCTATTTTGGAAGTCAATGTGATCTGAGATATGATGCTGATTTCGGACTGCACTTGTGCCATTTGTGGTTCTTATGGGATGCCAATGTGATGAGAAGGTCATGCATTTTTAAATGGGGTTTATTTTGCAGGCTTGTGCCATTTCTGGTTCTTATGGGATGCCGATGTGATGAGAACGTCATGCATTTTTAAAAATGGGGTTTATTCTGCAACCTTGTGCCATTTGTGGTCCTTATGGGATGCCAATGAAACTTACCTTTTAAACTTCCTGTTAATTTTGCAGGCTTGTTTCATCTTTAACGTGACAGTAAAAATACATTGAAAGAGATTGGAAGATGTATGGAATTGATCAACTGCAGGTATATGAATCTTCAATTGCAGCCACTTATAATCTTCAAGTGTCTGTAATCTGTCTATGCAACCATGTGTAATCTTGAACTTCCGCCTATTTTGGTATTGTGCACTTCCATTGTTATTATACAAGTTGAATTTTGAACAGATAATGTTTGTTCCAAATTTGTGTTGTAGTGTGGACACTTGGGGGAAATGATATTTTTTTTTTGGGTTTTAATTATGTTTGGTGTAATATATGCGTTCCCCGTCTAGGTTGATTATGGGTTCTTCAAATTAACCATGTTGAACTTGTACATGTAACCTTTGGTGTATAAAAAAAAAATAATTATTTCATGCGCATTTGTATTTTTGTTGAATATGATTTAAGTGGAAAATTCATTTTTTAAATTTTTTTAAATCACACACTCTAGCCCAATTTTATCGAAATTTGTCATTTGTTATTTGCCATTTGTAATTAATTGCGCTGAATTTGTACATATAATATTTATTCTATTAAAAAAATGGAAAGTCATGCAT
The DNA here is from genome assembly GCA_902712375.1 of Dioscorea dumetorum. Taxonomy (NCBI): domain Eukaryota; kingdom Viridiplantae; phylum Streptophyta; class Magnoliopsida; order Dioscoreales; family Dioscoreaceae; genus Dioscorea; species Dioscorea dumetorum. The sequence continues at coordinate 50,619 of CACTHL010000202.1, read as the reverse complement.
TTTGTATTCAATTTCGAATGAATTAATTATTTCATGAATATTATTTAATGGAAGTAATCCTTTCCTTAAAATTAGGAAGCCGAAAGTAGATAGCAATTAAAACTTAATCACGAAATTATAAATTTAATAAACAAAAGTGGACGAAACTTAGATGACGTTAAAAGAATAAATAAATAAACACTCAGCATCGAATAATTAAAACTTAATCACGGAATTACAAATTTAATAAACAAAATTGAACGAAATTTAGATCACTTTAAAAGAGTAAATAAATAAACACTTATCGAATAATTAAAATTTAATTACGAAATTATAAATTTAATAAACAAAATTGAACGAAATTTATATCACGTTAAATAAATAAATAAATAAACACTCATTATCGAATAATTAAAAATTTAATGACAAAAATTACAAGGGGGTAACCATACCCCCTATCCCGAAGTGGTAACTAAACACCCAGTTCACCTCTTATCAAACACCATGAACTGTCAAAGTGGCAACTTCCAAATTTTAACTTCAACCAACCAAATACTGAGAGTGGTTACTGCCATACATTTCCAACAACAACTAAACATACAGAAGTCTGCACCTCCAACTGAACTATATACTTCCACTAAAATACCACTTCCAGGAACTCACCACTTCAGAAAATCACTTCCGAACTAATCAACCCCTAAGTATCCATATCATTTAAACTTTGGATACTTATATAATCACCAAACATAGTTAAAAATAAAATTGGTTGGAATTACTGTTTTCATAGCAAATACATTGGAATAAAAAACAAATCATAAAAGAAAGAAAAAGTGGATAAAAGTACATTTTATGAAAGATATTAATTTTTGACACAATATATAATAGGGGTATAAATGTAATTATAGTTTTCCATATAATTTTTTATTTTCTTCTGTGTAATTTAATATCCATGCCAAGTGCACAGTCTCCACATTGTACAATCACTCCTTGGTTTGGTTAGTAAAACTCAGTTAAACTTTTCTTTTTTTTAAAAAAATTTTTTATTTTGACTACTATTTATGACAAATAAATGCCAGCTATGATAGAACGGCTAATGGTAGGTGGTGACTAATAAAAGTTTCCAACGGTACCACTCTTGTTTGTTGAAACACTTCTGAAGAGCATTTAAAAAAAAAAAAAATTTAATCTATTCCTTTTGGTTTATGTTTTCATTTTTATTTTTATTATTTTTATGGATGGATAAAAAAAAGCCAAATTAGGGGTTTGGGGAGGTTTTCTAAATAATAAATATAATACATGTCATCACCTAGTTTTATGATCTTTCCATTTAGTTTAATATATATAAAAAATATATAATTAATTATAAAAGTTTATTAAATTTCATGCGCGCATCACAAGAATACTTCTACATATTTCACTAACAGGTTAATTGGTTATGAGTAATAATATATTACTCTTGGAATGTGAATCAGATAATTTTATATTACCTCCTATCTCCTATGGTTATTTAGAATGGGAATATCATATTTTTAAAATATGATAATTTGATTAATATTACCGAGAATATGATTACCAACTCAATAAATGATAATTTCATATTCCGTATTTCTGTGTAGTTTATGATTTTTTTTTCCTGTTATACCTTTCAACTTAAATAAAATCTCAAAAACATCAACTTTTTAAAATGTTTAAAAATAAAACATTTGTAAATATAAATTAAATTCAACCATACATATTTTTATATGAAAATATACTTATCTAAATTTTGAGATGACAATAAAAACCATTTCAGATTAAGTTTGTGAGAGGAAAATTTATATTTATTTAACATAAATAAGTTTGATTTAATTAATATTAATAAAAAATTACAATATTAAAATTTTAAAATATACTATTATAATAATAACAAGTATTTATTTTTTTTAAAAAAATTACATTTACTTTAAACTGCTATAAAATTTGATTTATTTGGTACTTATCATGTAAGGATATTTTAATAAAAATATAATTCGTGTAAAAAATTTCAGCTAATCAAACACACCAATATTATATTCGATCCATATTACTACTTTGTCAACAGTGTGTGTCTATATATATATTGGTCAGCATGACTTGAAAATTATATTCCTAAAACTTCTATTTGTAACGATAACATAAGATTTCTGAAACCAAACATTGCCTAACTCAAAACATGAGATCTCCAGCATCCACATTTCCTCCAGACGCAGCGAGGGGAACAAACAAAGTTATCTCTCCGTATTCATTGTATTTTACTTTATTATAATTGAAACTATTATAAAAAAGACATGAGTAACAATATCAATTTCTTCGGCATTTATTGGGCACTGTCTTGGTCCGTAATTTTTTTACAAATAGGGAACTTTAATGTCACCAGGAAATTCACAGAGCTTTCACCGTCAATTGTAATTATTTAGAAGTTATATAGATATGTCAAACTTCAAAATTACACTTCCACTTTGATAAAATTTATTGACGGAACATTAACACAAATGCACGTAGTAAACTATCAAATTATAGTATTTTGATGTTTAAACTTCAATTTGATTTAAAATAGTCATCCAACTTCAATTTTATTTTACTGAGTGATCACTAGACAAATTCTAATTTATTTTTGATGATGTGGATGTTGAAAAGTTTTTGTAAATACAATGATCTCAAAGTTACAGTAATCTTAAAATAGTGATAGAATTAGAAAATTTATAAAGTGGTGTCCATGTATAAATATAATATTTATCATCAATAATATAAAAAGAATTGTATATATATATATATATATATATATATATATATATATATATATAACAATTATAGTTAAATTTATATGAAAAATCTATTGAAATCCATCAACATCAAGAAATTATATTAAAGAATCTATATTTAAAAAGAATTTTGTCAAACACTTAGAGTTTAAAATTAAGTTTAACCCTGAATTGTTTTTTCATATAACTTGAAAGGGGAAGAAGAAAAGTTGTATATATATGAGATTTTAATTTTAAAATAAAAAGAGAGTGAGATGGCATGGTGGTTTTTTTGTCTGTTTAGATAAAAAGGAAAAAGTTATAAAATATTAAAAGTCAAGTAGAAACAGTAGTCTTCTTAAATAGTGAAAAAAGATTAAAAAAAAAACCAAAAGATTGAATATATGTTCTTTAGGGCTTCAACATTTTATAAAATCATCTATATACTTTCCATAAAGTTTTTTTTTTAACATTATATATTTACCCTCTATTTTTCCAATTTTATAGGGTCAATTTAATAATTTTTCCAAAAATACATATATTTATGATTATTATTACTATTTTAAGGGTGAATTATCTAAACAGTAACCTCAACTATTTGATTATTTTTATTTGATTAACGGGGTTATAAAAAATTTCAATTGGATACTCGATTTTATTTACATTCAATGGTAATGCCAATAACGGAAGATTGATGTAAGATGGCGCATCACACAATTTGATGCCACATCAGCATGCCACATGGTACATAATAATAATATTATGAGATTGCAATTTGATAATATAATTAAGAGTAGCTCATCAATTTGATATAAAAGTTCAAATATCACACATGAAAAAGAGAGAAAATATGTCACATTAACCTTCTTCATTAATATTTTTAATCCGAGTAACTAAAATGAACTTGATTCTAAAATTGGGATACTAAATTGGAATTTTTTATAATTTGACGACTCAAATATAAGTACATAAGTAGTTGAGTAACTATTTAAATAATTTATCATATTTTTAAATTTTTTTTTGGATTCAATTGACCATTTGACCCCACAAAAATGCATGTAATGTTAGTTTAAATCTAACACGGATTAAAATTATGTTTATGATAATTTTAAATTATGTAGATTGAACTAATCCTAGTGGTCCATAACATTATCATTTGAATCCTATTATAATCTTGATTGGTATTTTGAATAATAATCTACTTTAAAATTCTTAAAATGGAGTTAATCCTTTGATATAAAAGATTATATATAGACCAACACTAGGGGTCTCCAATCTATTATTCTTACAAGTACCTAGTTCTATCGAAGGAGATAACTGGATAAATTGGAAGAGCCTTTGGTTTATTTAAGTACAACTTTTGGTTTCTTAAAGTGTGGACCTCAATCTCTTTAAATCCTATCTAATTTGCTATGGCAGAAAGTAAATGATCATGCTTTCACTATTATTTAATTATTTATTTGGCTAATGCAACATATTAGATGTTGTACTCTAGTTTTCATATATGACGTAATTGGATGCTTAGATATGTCATACATCATACTCTGATTAAATTTCTAATATGTAACTCTGCCCCTGGACAAAAGCTTATTGATACAAGCACAAACTCACCTCCATTGTGTATGTGTATAAATTCGCTAGGAAGAGAGGAGCTCCCTTGTGTGTTATGGTGAAAGCCCTTTAATTTAAGGATTAAACTATGGTACTTCTTGGGTCTCTCTAGGGCCAAAGGCACTCAACTCCCATGATGCCATTAGCCTTGGCACAACCCTCACTATGATCAACTAAATTTGAAGTAATTATGTCATTTATTTTAATTTGATTTCAAAAATAATACTTGCTTATGAAATAGGGATGTTGTAGGAACATGCCAACTTCGAAGGGCTTTCTATGAAATTAAAAAGTATGAGAAGGGTTGTTAATTTTTTTTAATACTAATTGATTTTTTATAGAAAATAAAAATTAAAAATTATAAAATCATAGTATTGGTGATGATGTTGATGTAATATGTGATCAATTTGATTTTTTATGGTGAAAAATAAACAAAGAAAAAGAATAGATGGCAGCCACAAAATTTAATGGCATGCTTAATGAGGTGGATACTATACAATTGTCATGGAGAATTATTGCTTGAATCCACGAATCAAAGCATTATAAAATTTGGAGAAAAATAATTTAACATAAATAATAAAAATTTGTTGATTTGAGATTTTTCAAAATAAAATGAGGAATTAATAGTTTATTGATTTATTGAAACTGAGTTTTTCATATAAAATATTTATTTTGGAGAAACCATGAGATCAAATTTTTGTAGCTCAAATAAAAAACATAAATTTTGATTAAATTTGTTTTATGTATGTATATATTTTTAGTTTTTTTAAAATTAAAACATTAATATAAAATATATAAATAAAACAAAAAAAAAATATGTAAATATAATTAAAAAATAGTAAAATTATTAAAACAATTAATGAGATTTGGTACACATTCTGCCCTGGACCAAAGGATGGGGACAGTACCAAGGGTGGGAGTTAATGCGAACCCGCGCCAGCATTTAATTATCCTGTACCTCTCCAACACCGAGACAGCAACCATGTATAACCGACACTTCTCACCTTCCCCGCCGTCCGATCTCAATCCAACGGTCCACAAATATCCATGAAGATATCAGGGCATTTTCGTCATATCACACCAAGTGACGAAGTGAATGTCCGTGCTGACGTCACATGCACGTCCTTCAGCGGATCAATCAAATAAGAAGTCACGCACTTCCAAGTTTGACCACTGATATCTAATCCTGATCCAGCGGTGTGAGCCTCCGTTTTGTTTGTCTTATTTGAAGAAAAGCGTTTTAGTTAGAATGTGACCGAGGGATAAGAGATCGGAAATTCCAGAATAAAACCCAATCCTTTCGATCCGCTCTCAGGGTGGACGCCTCGAAGAACGCAAACCCTCCCAAATCGAGATCGAGATTGAAATCGAAACCCTAATCGCTCGATTTCTTGGGTTTTGGAAATCCATGGTGGCGTATGCAATGGCGGACAGGAGGAGGAGCGGCGAGCGGCGGTGGCAATGAAGTGCAAGCGTCACCCATTCGAGGGTGGCGTCGGGGTCTGCGCCTCCTGTCTCCGTGAGCGCCTCCTCGAGCTCGCCGTCGCCCAGAACGCTGTCTCTCTCCCACCGCCGCCGCCACCACCACCGCCGCCGCCTACGCTTGATTTCCCGCGCTCCGTGTCGCCGTACCTCTCTCGCCGCCGATGCCTGAACCCCGACGAACCCCGTCACTTCCAGCGCTTCTACAGCACCCCGCAGTGCGGCGGCGTCGCACCGAAGAGGTTCTCTATCCTCTCCGCCCTATTTAGAAACCATAGATCTGGAGCCATCGAGCCTGACCTTGAGTATGCCAAGGGGTCGAAGGCGGGGTCCTGGTTCTCAGCCTTCATCCGTGGACGCCGGACAAAGGATCGCGATCCCCCGTTAGAATCCCGGGAATCATGGCCCCCCGGCAACCGTGGCATGTCTCCGTCCAGGTTTGTTTACTACGACAACGATCCCGAGCCCGAGTGGTCAAGCGGCGATGATGCGGAATGGCAGATGCCGGCGCCAACACCGGCGAGGAAATTTTCTACTGGAGGTTGCCATCGTCCAGGATCCATGACTGGGTTCGCAGTGTGCTTAAGCCCTCTCGTTCGGGCAAGCCCTAACCGCCGTCGATTCTCGGCGGCCGAGGGGTGCTCCGTCGCCGGCGAGGGACGTTCTTACAACCGACACGTGTCCGGAATTTCTCTGGGGCATAATCGCTCGCGGAAGCTGGCTGATCTTGGTAGGCTTCAATGACGCTTTTGTCCTCGTTTTCTTTTCTTATTTACACTTCTTTTTTTAATTCCGGATTTTCTGGAAAGAAAAAAAAAAATCAAAGAAATGGTTTTCTTTGCTTTTTTTTTGTTTTAATTTCCTTTAGTTTCGCGGTCGGAATTTGTACAGAAATCCAAATATTTTTAAATGGTGTGAAATTACTTGGTTGCCCATGAGGGTAATTTAGTCATTATGTAGAAAGCGTTGGATTTTGTTACTGGTCTGATATGCTGACACGTGGATTTTGCCAAATGGATTTGCAACTTGGTCACTTATAAGTGTGAATTTAGGAGATTATTAATAGATTTTGTCTATCTTGGAATTGTGAATTTTTAATTTATAAAGGAGAGAAATTTTCATCTGTAACATTATTTTTATTTAATCCGATATTGTCTAAAACCATCATAATCGCATAGTTTAACTAATTACCTTTTTTTTAATATTTGTAAGTGTAATTATTTGACTAGTTAAAAATTTATATAAAACAATTATAATTTATGGTGAAGGTGCTGTTCGGATTGGGAGTAAATTGAAATGATTAATTTATTCTAAATTTTTTCTTTTCTCCTTGTTTTCATATTTGATTATCTTCTCTTCTGAGTTGACTAAAAAAAAAACATGTTTGCAGTTTTAAATATCTATACTACTTTGAAAAGCTTCCAGTAATATTTAATTATTTATTTCACAATATAATGTGATGTTGTCGTTTTGCTTTTAATAATTATAAAAGTAATTCTTTTTTGGACGTTTATGGGGATTCAGATAGTTACAAAATTTGAGGTCAAAGAAAACCAAAATAAATTAATGGAGGATTTATTTTAAAAATAGAACAATAAAATCAATTGGAGGTGTTTTGGGCTGGTGGTGTTTTATAGGGATTTTTATTATTCAGATTTAAAATGCATTGGACACAGCGGTATCAAAAAAGATATCATCTGCTTTCGTACAAGTCGAATGATCAATTCTTGATAATTCGCACATTTTTCGCAAATGTCTTATTCGCTCTGTTAAAAAAAAAAAAATTAAATTTCATTTCATGACCATGTTATGTGTCTTTAAATGGATGATATACCTTGAGAACTAAGATAACATAAACCATGTCCTTAAAATCAAAATCATGTTAATTAAAGTATATATATATATATATATATCAAGCTGAACAGATTCTTTTTATGCTTTGTTTGTTTGAAGGTTTTGAAAGGTTTTTGTAAAGTATGGTAAAATATGATAAGGTATGGTAAATGGAGTTATAAATCATACCTTGTTTGGGACAAAGGTAGAGTAAATGAAGGTTTTTAAAGCATGTTGTGCTTGGTTTGAAAGTAAGGTAAAGTAAAGTTATATATTAAAATTACAAAAATACTATTTGAAAGTTAAAATACATACATGTTAAATATAATTCTTTAATAATAAGTTATTATAACATAAGATATGTTGGTAATTATTTAAAAAGTAGAAGAGTATTTTAGTCCAGTGAAAAATAATTCATTAATTATAGCATAGGATATATTGGTAATTATTCAAAAAGTAGAAGGGCATTTTAGTCTGGTGAAAATATAAAACCCTCCTCGACCGCCATTTTGGGGGGTTGAGAAGGGGGAGAACTTACATGAAGTGATATGGGTGCATTTCATGTAGTGCCTAATTACATGTTGACGCATGTAACATGTATGGCCCACTTGTTTTTCTTTTTCTTCTCTCCCGTTAACTCAAGCTTCATGTCGGCCATACATGTTACATGTGTTAACATGTAATTGGGCACTACATGAAATGCACCCATCTCACTTCACGTAAATTCTCCTCAAACCCCCATTTTACCCTCTTAAATTATACTATGTATAAAACCTTGCATTCAAACAAGGCTTTTTACAAAATCATACCTTATCATACCTCTCAAAACCTCAAAACAACCAAAGCATCATAGGGTTTAGCAGACACACTTATTAAAGAAGACTAAAGAAAGTGGAGATGATGCAAAATGTGAATTGCTTTAGTGGCAAACCAGTAAAGCCAAAAGCAATGATTCTCAAAAGAGAAAGCCTTAAATTGGATGAAAAGGCAAGATATCTCCCTGCTGTGAATTAAGCTGACTCTTTCACATAGTCTTCTGTTCATACAATCACAATGTCATAATCATATTACATTATGATGATTAGAAGAATGCCTCCCTCAATCATTAACTGGTTGACCTGTTTTCACATGGGATTTGGTTGCTCTCTTTTATGGAAAAGTCATGTGAATGTAAAATTACATATATACCCCCAAGAAAAATTCATATATAGATAATTATGAAATTGTATTTATACCTATTTGTATACAAAAATAAAAAAAAATCATTATAAGTTGGTGTGTCTAACATAGGATTAGCAAACGTACTTTAGAAGATGTAATGTATGCCATACTATTTTTAATGGGTGTATATATACACAATTTAAAGAGGTTGTTCAAGGGTATATATGTAAAATTATCTATAATATTACATGTGTAAGGTTTAGGATATAACATCACTACAATCCACATATATGTGTTCATGTCACATTGTCACCCATTTTTTTTCACTAGTGCTTGCAGGGAACAAAAACAAGTGGAGGGTTTTATTTTTTTATTTTCTTTTGTGGATAGGGGTGACTTCCCTTTGTTAAATTATTATTATATTCATTATAATGATCATCTTCCCAACTTTTTCTTAGTGGAGACCTTCCTTAAAAGCTAAAAATAATATAATAATAATAATAAAAAGAAAAATAAAGTTTAGAGGGATAAATATTTTTGTATGAAAATTTTAAATCAGATACCCAAGAAAAAAAATCATCCTTTCAAACTTCAATTTATAAGAAAAATTGATTGCATTACTCTTGCAAGTAATCAATTAACCCAATCAATAAGAATTCAATTTAAGCAAAGCATTTTGCCATATAAAACCTTTAAGTCAAAGGCTCTTAGTAGGCCCAAGTAATAAATAAAACCACATCTCAAGCATGACCCCTTTTTAATTTGTTGAGAATAATGTTGTTGATCCACCTAACTAGAGATTAAAATATTAATTTAATTATATTTTGAAAAGTTAATGATTATGGGCAGAAAGAAGATGATAAAATAAGTGTAAGCTATGTAAATACTGTTCAAGATTATTAGGGCTTTTTTTATTTGTTTTTGAGTTAATGTAGTGTATTAATAAAAAATATTTAATCATAGGGATATATGTCAATGATATATTTATATTATATGGATCCTTGATTGTTTGTTGGTTGATGGAGAAGTTAGGTTTTCATTTATAACGGTATTAATTATTTGAATGGCCTTAGTAAGGTTTGTTTGGTGAACAGAATATGATAAAGTGGGTAAGATATACTAGGATTAGATAAACTATTATGTCACATTTCCTTATTTTATTTTACATTTGAAGTGAACCAGCAGATATATAATGGAAAGATATGATATGAATTGTAAATAGATAGAATTACCTATATAATATAGTTATTTATTCATATTTGATTAAATAGATGTGAGCCTCTAATATATCAAAATCAATTAGAAAAAAAAAATCATCAATTTAGAAAAATTAAAGATAAAATATGATGAAAAAAAAGAGATTCACTTTAAAAACAACATGTTCAAGCAAAAAATCAATAGAGAAACCTTTTGAGTATTTCGAATGTGAGAAATCTTAACTAAAATAGTGAAATTGGTGGTGCATCTGATTGTTAACAACTGACAAAAGAAAGGATACAATGAAACCTTACATGAAGAAAAGACACTAAAAGGGCAAAAAATAAATAAATTTAATATTTTATCATATCATACTCATTTCTATTCTAAGTCTTAATTTCACAGGATTAGTTATCATGTGGTCAGGAGGATAAAATCGGTATAAGATTATCATATTCTATTGGCTCACCTAACTAAAGATAAAAACAAGATATGATAGTTTATCTTATTTTATCATCCTTATTCTATCCACCCTTAAGGTTAATGAAATTAATTTAGATTTAAATTCAAATTAAATCTATAATGTTCATTAGATAGTGAGAATAGGATAAGCTATCATAGTGAGCCAATAGATATGATAGTTTTATTGTATTGATCCACTTCATTCTACACACCATTTGATAACAAATCCTATATAAGGGTTAGGATAGAAGGGGGTTAAATAGGATAAATTTATTTTTTGCCTTTTTACTTAGTTTCTCTCTTATCTAGGATTTCAAGATCTTACCTTTACTTACACCATTTTAAACGGTTAAAATTAATCTAATTGGCACTTTGCATAAAAATGATTTAAAATAAAATTTAAAGTAGAGTTATACAAGAGATTTACAAAAATCTAACACAGTCGCATTTATCATTTTTGTGAATGTCCAACTCATTTAAAAGAGAGAACTTATCAATTTCAGTGGTTGGAAGTCATTTATCACATGCATGGATATTATTATTTGTTATTTTTTACATTGCGCTTATAATTATGATTTCTAATGATCACTTTGATGTTTTATTTGTCCATCCTTTGCAACATTAAAATATTTATATACTATAAATTAGTTTTTTTGGTCAAAAGGAGACTGTCCACAGATTTATTTATGTATCTATTTATTTATTTATTTTTTAAATGAAACACCCTGCTTTAATTTAAAACATATTTATGAAAGACATGACCCTTGTAAAATATCTTTTCTTTTACTCTTATTCATATATCACTTTATTATTATTATTATTATTATTTTTAAGTCCAATACACTCATGCTCTATATATACATTATAATAAAAGGATATTTAATTATATTTTGAACATAATTAAACAGAAGTTATTTTGACACTTAAAAATTTATTGTTTGTTTTCCTTGGCCAGTTTTAATAGATTGAATATGTATCTCCCAAATTAAGTAACCTCGATCTCCAATGTCCATCCACATGTTTTATTTGTACACTTTGAGTTTAAATCTTTTCTATCAATCCAAGAACTCAAATTTAAATATCACAAACTTCAATTCATATATATATATATATACTTATCATAAATTAAGAATAAAAAAATTACCTATAAATAATTAGAACAAACATGCACAGAAGATCACATGAAAACACTCTATTTCCCAGCAAGCAAGCTTGAAATAGATAAAGAAATGACAGAGAGGCCAAAGAAGTTGTTATCCTCCTTCTCTAGTGGAGAAACAATGCTACCTTCACTGAAACCATCTTCACAAGTCTGTGGATCATTCACAACACTACTAAGATAAGTTATAGCATCATCAAACCTCTTTGCTTTGATTGCTTTAACACTGTCTCTAAGTGTAGAGATGGCATCAGAATACAACTCCTCACAACTCTCTAAGCATGATCTCATGTACTTATCTTTTGTTGATGTGGCCTTCAAGAGCTTCTTAATTTTTGACTCAACATGAGTGGCATTTTTGATGGAGAGTTTTAGAGATATGAGTGCAAGTCCTCTGAGGTCTGATTTATGGCTTTTTGGTACTGAACTTAGAGAGTTATTGCAGAGATTGAAGCTCACATTTGGATCTCCTTCAGCACATCTCTTGCATGTCTGTGAGACGATGTCCGGCTTCTTTCCGGTGGTCGCCGAAGAACAATAATGTTTGTTGCTAAAGAGAAGCAAACTGATGGAGAAGATCATCATCAATGGATTCATTGTTTGAAATTTATATTGTGATGGAGATAAGAAAGCTTTGTTTGCATTGATATATATATATATATATATATATATATATATATATATATATATATATATATATATATATATATATATATATTGGGTTATGCTTGAAGGAAAACAAGAATGATGTGGGGGATGGGGGATGGAGTGGGAGAGGAGATGCAAATAGTGTGAGACTTCTAAAGTTGGAAGGCCGGTTTGTTTTTCTCTAGTGTTCAAAGGATGTAAAACTTTGTTTGCATGATCACGCATGCATGCTTTGGTTGCACGTCCCCATTCAGTTTCAACTGCCATTAAGTGCGCATGCATTAATTGGTGCAACCCAACCTTAAAAATCTAGACTCAATAGACTTAGACTTAAAAGGTCTTGTATGATCTTGCACTAGTGCATGGTTTAGGAATTGAGTCTTCAATGAGGGTTAGCAAGATTACCAAGAAGTGATATATACTTATCTCTTAAGTGGTTCGAAGTTAATATTATTTCTAGTAGTTATAATGTTCATTTTACATTGAAAAAATATCTAAAATTAATTTAGTTTAAAACTAAAAAAAAATACTTAAAATAAAAAAAGGTAAAATGGAGAAAGTGACACTCTTTCATTTTGAGGTAAATGAATGTTTAAAGTAAAAAAATTTCACTTCAGTGATCTCTCCATCACCACCCTAAGTTATTTGAGTTGTGTTTTCAATTAAGCTTTTAATTAAGTGCACTCCAGGAAAGCATCATTGATGGGCATAAGGAGTGGCTTCAAAGTATGGGAGGGTTATAAGCTTTCTTATATTATCTTCTGATAGAAAAAATGACAATTTTGTATTTATGTGATGGGGCTTTCATGTTTTGTGCAAGTTTATTATGGGAAAGGACATTGATATGGCGCCATTCAATTAAGTTTCACACTAATGTGCAATGGACCCAATATTGAGTGAATAATTACTTGGATTTTGTTTTTGACAAAACGATATAGATGTGTGTTAAAAACGTGCACAACCATAAAATAAACTTAATAATTAAACAGCTATATATGCTCTCATCTAGCGTGGGTTTTGAAATTCAATCTTAGGTTAGTTATTTTTTTGAAATAAATATTTTAGGCAAAAATCCAGTATTAATAGATCAAGAGAGTACCGTTGATGCATCATTACTTGGATTCATTCATCCTAAATAAAGAACAACAAATTAGAAAATTTTATATAAATAAAAAAATCATTGCACCATAAGGCTTAATTTTGATTCAATGGTACTTGCCGTACTGCGAAGATCTTTAGTTGAGGGATGCGTATTACCTAAAATTAAAACACGTTGTACATAATGGTGCTAAGAGTTCCCTGTATAAGTTCTCAGTCTAATCCTATTATCTCCTGTGTATTGTGTTTTGTAAACAAAGATAAAACAAAAATCATTGTTTTGGTAATGACAAGGGTATTGTTTCTTCTTTGATGAATAATTACCAACTTTTCCACATATTTTTACTGTTATTAATTTACTTAAGTTTTTTGAAGAGTTATTTATAAAGACTAATCTTTTCCTTCAACTAGTTGGTTTTTCATAAATTACAAACACTTAATTTTGTCCCTATCTTCATATATATATATATATATATATATATATATATGACAAAGGGTCTCTCCAATATCCTTTCATCTTGGAGAATATCTACAAGAGATGGAGCATGGATTCTCAAAGAATCATGAAAGACTGATTATCATTTTTGAAGCACCAGATTCATATTAATAATTGAGAATTCTGCTAAAACTAGACCAGGCATTGTTTAGATTATCTTTAACTATTTCAAGGAAAGATAGATTATCAAGCAACAAGCACTTGCCATACAATTGTAGTTTCATGTGTTAGAGATGATAATGTTATTCTTTTTTTATTTTTTTTTATTTAAGATATAATTATGATATACTTTTATCTTTAGTTTTAATTTAATGTATATTTTATAATTAATTTGATGATTCCATGAGCTATTAGTAAATGTTGAAAAAATCCCTGTTGAACTTTACTTTTAATATTTGAAGCTGGTGGTTTTATGACTAATCACTGTTGAGCCACCATAACTATGGAACTTGGCTTTGGTACCAACTTGGAAATTTGGAAGAAATAATTTTTTTACTAATTTATAGTTATTGGTGCTTAACTTTTAAAAACTTTTTATAAAAGAGTATTTTTTATTTAATTTTTATTTTTAGTAACAAAAACAAATCTTTTAATATCAGCTAATTCTCATGTACACACTAGGGTAGACAGATCAGCCAAATAAGATTGAGCTCTAAAATATGAAGCCTGTAACCTAATCTATAATTTAGTATGTTGGATCAATTTTTGGATCTGATTAGGATCAGTTTGTTAGATTGGGTTTGGATAGGCATGTTGGATTAGACTTCGATTAAGTTTTTTAGATTATTTTTAAACAAAGGTTCTGAGGTTTATTTTTATAAATTTTGAATTATATTTCATTTTATGATTTTAATTACAAATTTAATTGGTTTTTTAAAAAAATTAAAATGAACATTTCAAAATTTAAAATTAAATTTTTATATTTTCTTTTTTGACTTTATTATTTAATTGAACTGTATGATTATCTAAAAATGAAGAGATAAAAATAAGAATAAAAAAATTAAAAATTAAAAATTAAAAATATATGGGAGAAGGAAGCCGTTGCACCCTTTCCCCATGGCTCAATTTTCTTTTTTAATTGTTTTTTTTTTACATTAAAGGACTTTATAAATTATAGAAAAAACTTTTATAAAATAAAATTTTTGGGATAGAGAAAAATTATCATTATATAAAAGTTATTTATTTATCAATAAATAAATATTTATTATTTTATAATAATTTGAATATAGTGTAACCTAAATTTTCAAGTACATTTGAATATAAATTTTATAAATAGTCAATAGTTTTTAATTTTAAATTTCAAAATTTATATGTTAAAAGGGATTTTTTTTTTTTTTTTTTTTTGAAGAGAGCGAAACTCCTAATGAGCCCGCTAAACTTAGATAGGGGTGTGCGCACGTTTCGACTTGCGGCTGTGGGGGTCTTTGTATATATGGGTACTTGGGACCACCTAAATACCAATTTTATATGTTAAAAGAGAGTTAATGTATAAAAAGAATCACTATAAAGATTATGGAAGGCAGAAAAATGTTGAATTATTCAGGCATGAAGATTCATTATCGACTTCGTTTCTATTCTAACATCTTGAAGGGCTATGAGATTGAAGCAACAAATCTTACCAAAATTAACGTATTGAATGCTATTAATGTTATTAATGCGGCTTGAAACATTGATGTAAAGACAATAACTATTACAAATTGTTTTTGACATTGCAAAATTCAATCAGAGAAAGAAATGACATTTGAGCAAAATGGAGAAGAGGAAGGTATTCATGCACAAAATGATGTTATTTCTAGTCTAGTGTATAAACATGCAATAGAAGTTGAGGAACTTTTGAACTATCTTCATGAAAATGAAATTGTGAAATCAGATGTAGATGAAGAAATTATTCAATGGATAATAGATATATCAGTTGATGATGATCAAGATTCAGATTATAATTGTGTTTGCCAAAGGTTTCTCAAAAGAGGCTCACAAATGACTTTAGATACATATTTTACAAAAAAAAAAAAAAAAAAAAAACTTTACAAATAGAAGTAGTCAAAATAAACTTCAATGTTTTAAATTTTGTATGGTATTTTTTTATATATTCATAAGGCCCTATAGAGTTTTTAAAAATATTATTATGTTATGCATTTAGCGACATTAATATTTTAATACATTCACTCAAATTGGGACGGGGGAAAAATTATTTAATCAAGGTTATTAATTTATCGAATATTCGTTTATTGAAGTTTTTTTGTAGATTTAATGTACCGACTAACCCCCTTGGATTAGCTCAAAAAACCCAAACGGGTCAGCTCGTTAAAAATCGATTGTGAACTTGCCCTAGTTAGACCATGGGCCATGCACCAAATAATGAGAGTAAGCTAATCCCCTAATTCAAGACAATTTATAGCCCATACAATTTGATAATAAAAGAAAAATATAGCCAAGGAAAAGTATATATGAAATTTCATCCTAACGATGCAAGTTAAATCTAGTAGTTTAAACTAGAAACATTTTCACATATTTATTTATGATTTATTAAAAAAAATATAATTCTACCATGTTCTATCTTTATCCCTTGATCAATCATGTGCTCAACTGTACAAAGTGCTCAAAATCCATTGAAAAATGCTTCAACTTCTATTTGACCAAGGGGGAAAAAAGTAAGATACTTCTTGTTATACATTTTACCCCTTTGCATTATTGTTTTAATATGATTATTTTTATATACCTCTAATTAACTACTTAAATTGAGTAGAACCCCTTTTGAAGACTTTCCCCACTCTATAAAAGATATATCTGTAATATTTCTAATTTTAAGTAATGTATTTACTATTATATTTGGAAAAGAAAACAACATTAATCTAAACTACCGCAATCTTAAATTTTACATATTTTGGTATCAAACTCTTAAATATTTTGTTTGAGATAAATCAATACTTAAGATAATCATAAGCTCAAATAACATATACTTTTAGTGTGTGCTAATATAAGTTGAGCTTTATTAAAATTAATTTTGTTATTTTGATTTTGACTAATATAGAAAAGATACAAAAAATTTTCAAAAGAAATGTATATATAGAATTTATGAGTTCTTTGGGTAGGGAATAAGGATGGATCAGTTATGTTCTAAAAAAACTTCAATCTTTATCAACGGTCTTTAGGTTAATTAGCGCTTGGGTCCTCCATGAGGATACCTTGCAAGTAGCGAGAGTTCGAATCCACCGGGTGAGGGTGCACGTATGAGAACTATGAGCACGAACTATGGGTGGTCTCAGAACCCACGTATGCGCGGGCTCCACGGGTGACGGTCGAGACGTGCATACGCCTCTGTCTTAGTTTAACGGATCCATTAGGAAGTTTCGCTCCTCTTGACCAAAAAAAAAAAAAAAAACACCTTCAATCTCACCCTTTCTATATATTTTTGTCTTAGATTGGAAAAAAGAACAAGAACTAAAAAATGGGTGTTTGGAAGAGGAATGAGGCTGTGATTGGCATTGAGGAGGCCTTTTCTTCAAATTTAGCAATTTTATCCTTCCTTTCCATGAGTGATATACATTGGGTCATAAAAATGGTTGTAGTTATGATTATCATGATTACTGTATTAATCTTATCATGATTCATATATTATTATTAGTATTTTTAATTAATGTTACAAATAATAGTATTACTATTTGAGTTAATATAAATATTTTCATAATCGAATATTTTTTTTTTATTTAAAAAAAAAATCTAACTATTGTTGAATATATTTGAAAAAACCTAATTGTATAATAAAAATAATTTTAAGTTTTGGTTGTGAGAAGCACAAAAGTAATTTTTTTTAAATATCCTCCTAATCTTAGAACATGCATGGTGCGAGTAGCTTCATCTAAATCAGGCCTCATTCATGTAAGGAAGGATTACGTTCTATAATGGTTGAGAATTTAAGGGGATAAATCCCTTAATCCTTCATCTAAACACCATTTAAGACTTGAACTTAAAATTTTATTTATGATCAATGCTTTTCTTGCTTGACTAATAAAGATTGGAAGCATATACTAGCACCAACTATTCCTATGTTATTTACTTGGTGATTAAAATTAGGCTCTATATTGGTCAAGAGTTAGATTGTTTGGGATTGTGTGAAGACTCATGAATTATGCTAATACCTTTCTTGAAGCCACTAGCACCTAGTCACATATGAAGATTGATTAAAATTTCTTTAATTATTCTCCCTATAATTAATTGTATTAGTATTTTGTGAATCCTTATATATTAGGATTAATAAATCCTGCTCACTAATCATGATCGAGGAAAGTTACGATATCGAATATCTACAACTTTCTTCACCGATGCTAACTCTATATGTGAAGGATTTCTCAATCTCAACATGCAAATCAAACATGAATTAAAACTCTCTCTGTGATACATATACCCTAAAGGTGTGTCGCAAGCAGTGGCGGACCCACATGGTCAGCAGCCTGGGCTGGCTGACCGGAAAACTTTGGAATCTCTCCTTTCGATGAAGTTTAAGCCTGGGTTGAAGTTGGGACGCAGTCCACGATGTCGAGTCTGGCTCGTAGTTTGTATTTGTAATTTTTATTTTTATTTAAGTTACTATGTATTGTTTTTATCTTTGACTTTTGTTCGTATATTTATTATTAATATTGAATATCAACTTAGTTTGTATTATCCTTTAAATTTGTCGATGTATTTTGTATTTCATATTGAGCATTAACTTTCATTTAAGCCCGGGCTAGATGAAATTCCTAGATCCGCCACACTGATCGCAAGTTTTGTTTGAAGTCCCCATAATAAATCTTGTGGTGCTTTTTATACCCTAAAGAACTCATCAAACTATGGATTAGGCTATGGTTGTCTTAGGATAGCCTATTCTCGATGGGAATGTTGATATCTCCATGGTAAACCCATTGCTTTGGATTTGGGTATGGACTATGGATCTTCATGAAAGTATTAGATTATATATCCTTGAAACCACTCTAAACTACGCCTAACTGAATGATTAAGATCTGAATCCAAAGTGATAATAATTAAGTAGTCGATGGACTCGAGTTCATTAAGTACTCTACATGCAAAATATCTCAAATTATGATCATATGGAAATATATACAATAAAAAAACTTATCAGTGACTAATATAACCAGGGTTAGTTAAAAAATGTGTTGAAGGTTAATATATTATAAGTAGGTAACTCTACTTTGTATAAATTTACAAATTTAATTTACTCTTGTACCTTACCACAAGGCTGATGTCCTACACCCACCTTATTTGACCGTGTAGTGTAGTGGTGGAGATAGGAAATTTATTAAGTGGGTCCATTATATTAGTACAATATTATCATTTATATATATAACAATTGTATTTAAAACAATATGAAAAAAATTGAAATTCACCAAAATAAAAAATTTTATAAAAACATTATATTAAAAAAAATTAACAAACTAATAGTAGTAGATATAGCCGGAAAGGTTTCAAATTTTTGTATGACCTTTCAATAAAAATTGATATCATTTGGAATGTGAAAATCTTTAGATGAAATGTAAAAATTGATATCATATATATATATATATGTGTGTGTGATAAAAACAATAATATTCCAGTATTAAATTACAATCTTTGTTTTTTTTAATTATTATAAGGTAAAAATGGCATGACATTAATAGTTTCAAACCTATTAAATTATAGTCAATAGGTTTTTGGATCATGGATAGATTACAACTGTTGTACAAAACGATGAAAGGATTCATGCCTTCATTTTATATTATGCATGCATGCCAATCCCAGTACCAAAATCAAATAATGGTGTCAATACTCTCAGATTTTTCAGACCAAAAGCTGCCTATGATCTTTTAGTGGTGAAGTGATTACAACAAATACGCCAAGAACAAGACGTTGGAAGGTTTTATTATTAGTTAAGAGACAACAACAAATAAGACAAGAAGATGTCGGAAGGTTTTCTCCGCATACCATCCGCCAAGTGGCCTAATAAGAGTCTGTTTGATTCTCATAAAGATACATCATAAGAGTACAACATAGTACACATGTTTGTTCTGCATTTTGTTTGATATTCAAAGAACAATGCAAATTTTTTTTTTGTGATGTTCTTCGTTTGATTGAGGCAAATACTGAACAAATAAATGTAAAAATATTGTAATACTCTTTATATACTATTATGTTGGTAAAAAATAAAAGAAATTCTAAAAAATATAATATTTTAAAATTGCTTAGCACAAATATATCTTTACATTTTCAAAATTCATTAAAGCATTATTACTCATGAAAAATATATTTTTCAAATTTTGCTAACATTTCATTTTGAAAAACAATATTTTTGCATGAGTATAAAATAAAACAATAGTATAACCTATGTTGGAAAAATTACTCTAAGCATACATACACAATATTTTCCAGTCATGCAAAACAAACAAAAAAAAAAGAAACGACTGACCTAGGATTAGGCACGGGCATATGCTGTCCTGACATTGAAATAACATCATCTTCATGTTGGTACAGGCGACTCCTCTCCAAGTGTCAGGGACACTAACCCAACCAGTCCATTGCCGGATATTTAGCACATTCAGCTCTGAGAATGTTTAAGAGTCACTCAAGGTTGCAAAAGAGATCCAGTGAGACAGATGCCAGGGGAGCAAAAAATTAAAGACGCAGCTGAAGATGAAAGGCACTCAGATTTTTCTCTAACTCTAATTAAGCCTTCATTTCCAGATATATATATACACACACACACACACACAAACAACATCAATAGTCAAAATTTGATCCATTGGGTTAACATCAACGGTCAAAAAAATACCCATTGAGAAAAAATAAAAGAATGAAAGTTTCACCTTCCATACCTAATAGATGTGGCGTGTGCGTGGTAGTGGGATAGTATAATGTGGTGTGTGCGTGGTAGTGGGATAGTATAATGTAACAAGACACAAATGATATATAAAAGAATGAAATTTTCACCTTCCATACCTAATATGAGACTAAACCCTATGTAACACATAAGTCAGACACAAGTTTTGATGTTTATTGGGTGTGAGTTTGAGCCTTAGTTCAGCCCATATCCAACAACCTCAAGAGTATTGCCATGCACAATTCAATAAAGCATGGAATTTAGTGGAGTTATCAAGTTATAAGAAAATAGCAACTGAAATCATAACTCGTATGTTTGATGTTGTCCTCAACTGTTTAGATAAACGCTTTCATGTTTATCTAACTGTATTGCCATTCACAATTCAATAAGTACAACCTCAACTGTATTGCCATTCACAAGGAAATTAAGGACCAACTCTTTTCGAAACAATAATTCTTAAAATTAAGTTCCTTTGGGTTGGGGATTTTGTATGGGTTAATGTGGGT
The DNA here is from genome assembly GCA_902712375.1 of Dioscorea dumetorum. NCBI lineage: Eukaryota > Viridiplantae > Streptophyta > Magnoliopsida > Dioscoreales > Dioscoreaceae > Dioscorea > Dioscorea dumetorum. The sequence continues at coordinate 29,378 of CACTHL010000202.1, read as the reverse complement.
TGGTTTTGTTAATACAGGGACCCACCACCCTAACTTCTCCATAACTGGAGTTAGAGGGAAGGTTTGGTAAGGGTATATAAGGCAAGAGGGACTCAGTCCCGCAGGCGATGTGGGACTATGGACCTGTGTTAACCACTGCGTCCCTAACATGCCCCTTAGGCCCACAGCGGATGTGGGACCCAAGGTCCTAGCCACAGCACAGCCCTAGATACCTAAGCTCTGATACCATGTTAATACAGGGACCCACCATCCTAACTTCTCCATAACTGCAGTTAGAGGGAAGGTTTGGTAAGGATATATAAGGCTAGAGGGACTCAGTCCCGCAGGCGATGTGGGACTATGAACCTGTGTTAACCACTGTGTCCCTAACAGGTTTGTCCAAATTATTTAAAAAAAAAAAGTATTTGTTTTGTGTTATCTGTGTTGGTTGTTCTTGATTTATCAAAAATAAGAAAAATGATATACTTTCAATGATACTTCGTGCATTGAATTTTTTTTAAGAAAATAAAAAGCGAGCTTATTGATAATAGTTCATCACTTCGCAAATTTTTATATTAATAATTCGTTTAGGTTAGATTTATCCTTTGACCATTCATTTATTCAGCAGCGAGTATATACCATTTTTAAATGAAAATTTGTGTGTCCTTCTTCCTATGAGCTGCAATTTTGTTTGGATAAAATAAAGAAAGGTGAAAAACAAACACACTTTGATAAGGAGAATATAAGCTTCTTACAAAGTACAATTTCGTTTTTAGTAGATGGGAATATATATAATCTTGTTTTGAAAAAATATAGAAATTTTAATAGACACACTAAACTAAAATAGGGTTGTGTGCACGTTTCGGTTGCGGTTTATAAGACTCATTGCACACGTGGGCATGCTGTACCACTCATAGTTCGTGCTCACAGTTCATATACATGCACCATTACTTTATAGATTTTAATTCTCATCATTTACGAATCATATTCATGGGAGATCCAAATGTCAATTAACCGGACAGCTATTAACCAAAAAATAAAAAATATACTTACCAAACACATTTTCCAAAGGGAACAAGGAGGAAACATAAGGTACTAGGGGTCACATGCAAACAGCTTGGCTTTGAAATAACATATATGTGTGTGCGTATATATATAATCAATAAATTGATCATCACGCAGTACTAATATCAATCTGTGCATGGAGTGGATTCTTCACGGCAACAAGAAGCTCAGCCTTCTCAGAGAGATCCATTTCCATTCCCTCCACTGCTTTTAACTCCATCTCATTCACTAAGTTGGCCACCAAGTACCCAAGCTAAAGCATGGCTACATCCATCCCGGGGCACATCCTCCTTTCCCACTCTCTTGATATCATCATCATCATCATCATCATCATCATCATCATCTCTTTTCCCACTCTCTTCTCCTTCCCTTCCTGCCATGAACCTCTCTGGTCTGAACTCCAATGGATCCCCCCCCAACACTCTCCCATCCAACCCAATGCTTGTCACCAAGTAGTTCACCACTGCGCCCTTGGGTATCAAATACTCATCCACTATGAAGCATGAACACGGATACGGGTACATGACACGACACGACATGGACACTGTGACATGGAAATTTCTCAAAAGTCAAGACACGGGTACGGCAGGACACGGCAATACAAAATTATTATTATTATTATTATAATTATTATATATATATATTAATGTAAAATACATACTATAAATACAAATAATTTTATTTTGTAATTAAATACAAGTAATTTTTTTATAAGTGTATTGCAATTTGTCATGGTTTGTGTGAAAAAAAGAATCTTTAACATTTAAAAACACCACCACCTTCAAATAATAGCAAATAAAACTAATACAAAAGCACTTCCTTCATGTTCAATTTAAAGATAAAACATAAGAATTACAACAAAGATAAAACATTCAAAACAAACAATTTTTTCAAGTTCAACTTATAACAACCCATGAGATTATTTTTCCATATCTTCTTTATTACTAAAAAGGATTTTCTCCATCTCCGGTTCATCAAGTGATAAGTTAGCAACTTCAAGAATACCAACGTCTTCAAATGAGTCAAACAAATCACCACCAATGTCTCAATTTTTGGATAACCCTTCATTGTATTGAGGAGAGCTTCTTGAAAGTAGTCGAAGATTAGTGTGTACAAATACTAAATCTTCGGCCCGTTGAGGATTCATCTTGTTTCTTTTAAGTGAGTGAATAAAAGGTTAGTGCTCCAATTTCTTTCACAACATGATGATGAGGAAGGTTGTCCAAGAAGCTTTAAAGCTAGGTCTTGAAGTAGAGGTGTAGATGACCCATGAACCAACCACCAAGATTTAGGCTCTAAATTCCATCTATCTTGTAATAAATCAAAGGGGAAAGTTTAAAAAAAACCCATGTGGTTTTCAGTTTTTGCAAATAAAGGCATGTGTGTTTTTTTTTACAATTAAGTACTTTGTGGTTTTCTGGTTTTTGCAAATCAAGGAAAAGCCGTCAACGCCGTTTGTGTTTGTTTACGTGGCAGGGCAAAACCGACTTTTTACATAAAAAATTCTTTTTTTATGCCAAATAACCAATTAGTTTAAGGTTCTAATTAATTTGGACTAATGGGACAATTAGATTAAATAATGAGATATACTTAACACCTCTCTTTTTATTCAATGTCACCTCGATTTTCACCCATCTCATGAGATAGTTAGATTTCAGACAACAGTAGAGAAAAGGGCAGTTCTTCTCTGGATTAGGGTTCATACGAAGGGGACATTCTTCTCCGGATAGAGATGATATTATCAAAGTACTGATTGAGCAGGTATATATGTATGTTATCTTTTTTTGTAATCAAATTGTTCTTCGTAAGGATAATGACTATCTCGGGAATCTCTCTGATGCATTGTAATCTCACATTCATGTCTCTCCATTCTACTGAATCCTTGTGTTTACAAGATTATTTTATTTATTAATTTTGTATTGAAATGATGAGATGATATTTACAACATACCAAGCCAATATCTTAATTACTGAATTTTTTTTCATGCTGAATCTGTTTTTCAAGTTGAGCAAAGCCTGATGGTTATTAGTTTTTTTTCAAGATTTGAATGTTGGATCTTTGTTGAAGCTTAATGTTCTTATTGAGCTCCAAAGCCCATTTCATCCAATGTTGAAGTGATAGGATTCTGATTTTCATTGATATGACAAAGTTATTATTTCATCCAATGATAGGATTTATTTGGATGCAATGAAACCAAGTGACGTTTAATTTGTTTTTTATTTTAATTTCTCTTAATGGTTTTGTTGGTATACATTGATTTTTTTGAGAAAGTTTTCCTAGACTTAGGCAGAGTTTTATTCAATAGATGTAAAATAAATGGTGTCTGAATTTTCTTTTTCCTTTTTTTTTTGCAGATTTAATTTGGTCATCAATTTTGATAAGCTATGGGGACACTTGTGGACCTTATCCTGCACTATGGAGGAAGGTGGAGGAATGAGCAAGAGTTGGTGTATGAGGGAGGGCAAAGTGAGACAATTAGGTCAATAGATGCTGATTACATATCATTTTTCACATTGGCCGATTTTTTTATGGATTTAGGGTGTGAAAGGGGTGGAAGAATGTGGTTTAAAATTAATGGGCTGCCTTCCACTGATGCAATTGAAGAGATTTTAAGTGATGCAGACACCAACAACATGGTGTATTATAACAGTGGTCATCAAGACAGTATTCATGTATTTATGGTTGAGCATGAACCTCCTATCGCAATGATTCCTGCTGGAGTTGATGCAATGGATGGCAAGCAGGACATGACTAAGCCTGTGGAAGGAGATAATATTGGAAATTTGAAAAATAGTGACATAAACACAAGAAATTTGGGTAAGCAGAATATGGAAGATGGCAGTTCTACCTCAGATGGAACATACCAGCCTTCTGAAGTTGCAAGTGATATTGACATAAGTGATGACTCAGAATTAAATAATGCTAGTTGGATGTTTGAGGATTTTAAAGGAGATGAGGATGATATATTCAACCTAGGTTCAAGAGATGATGCTTCTAACTATGCATGCAAGGATAAGACAAGTGATCATACTAAGGAAAAATATATGTATGCAGATTTGATGGAAGGGTTCAATGAATCCCCACACTATGAGGATGATTTGTTTAGCTTGCAAGGGTCTAATGACGAACCTGGACAAGTATATCCTGAGTTCAATGATGATATGGATGCCAAAAATCCACAATTGGAGTTAGGCATGAAATTTTCTAGTCAAAGAAGTTTTAGGGAAGCCCTAAGAGCATGGGCCATCGGAAGGGGTTATTCTTACAAGCTACAGAAGAATACCAGGACAATGATTACTGCTGTGTGTGAAAATCATTGTGGCTTCAAAATTCATGCTTCAAGCTACAGAGGTACTTCTGCGTTTCAAATCAAGACATTCAAGGCAGAGCACAGTTGTCCAAAAAAAAATATGAGACACATGGTGAGCACAAAGTACTTAGCATTGAGGTATCTAGAAGACATAAGAGATGATCCTGGGTGGGGTGCATCAACAATGCAGAGAAGAATCAGTAGGGAATGTGGAGCCGATGTGCACATTTCAAAGTGTTATAGAGCTAAAAAACTTGCAAATAAGATTATATTAGGTGATGTGAAGATGCAATATAGGAGATTGTATGACTATGCAGAAACAATTAAAAAAACAAATCCAGGGAGTCTAGTGAAAATTAAGACTTCTTTAATGGTTCAAAATAGGAATGATGAAATGATTGAAGGTAGACCAGATGATGGAAGGCCAGTGTTGCCTAGAGAATTGATTGTATTTCAATGTATGTACATGAGATTAGGAGCCCAGAAGCTAAGTTTGATTGTAGCTTACCAACAACAGAACTTCAGCTGCAAGTAGGCCATCAACATACAATGTACACACTGTTTCAAGTGTTCAGAAAATAATTACACCCAAGCCACCGATGCCACCAGCCAGCTCCAACATCATCCACAAGGCAACTGAACGTGTAGGACATTCAGTTCAACTAGGACAAGAATCACTCCACCAACATAAAAGAAAGGCAGTCTAGCTATTAATGTATGTAGTACTGAAATGATAAGATAAACTTGAATGTATCCACAACCATGGTTTTTGTATTCAAGTACTCTAGTACTATAATTTATACTACAGTGTCAATGAGTATGAGATGCTTTTTTTGTCAATTATTTGCATTTCCTTGTGATCTTTTAATTTTTACTGCATGCTCATCTTCTTTTAATTTTCTTGTGATCTTCATAAATCAGGTAACAACATAAAGTACAACAATTGCAAAAATCTGATTTGCTTAGAATTAATAAAGCAATTAAAAGGAGAGACTTTTCTCGATTGTTCATCTTCTTTTAATTTTCTTGTGATTTCTTACATTTGGATAACAACAAAAACCCCAACAATTGCAAACCATATTGAATGAAAAAATGGACAAGAACACACTCAACCCATATCTTACAACAATTGCAGACCATGGCGGACCATAAATGAAAAACAAAAAGATGTATGAAAGGAGATAGAGATAAGCTTGGATATGTCAATGTTGTGTCATCCCCCTCCTCCGACTCCTCTAAGCTCTTTCCTTAATGTATGATCTTTTGATTCTAAATAAAAAAAGGTACGAAAGGAGATCAGGATAGCTTGGATGTTCTTCATGTATAGCCACGGTGTTGTTCCATTGATTTCTCTCCCTCTCTCACTTGATGCGGAGTTCCCACTGCCAAACTTAGCCCATATGAGAATTTTCTCTTTGTCCACTATTGTCAATTAGGATCACTAGGAAGAAGATGAGATTATGTCCCATTAGTCCAAATTAATTAGAACCTTAAACTAACTTTATCTAGTTGGTTATTTGGCATAAAAATTTTTTATGTAAAAAGTCGGTTTTGCCCTGCCACGTAAACAAACACAAACGGCGTTAACGGCTTTTCCTTGATTTGCAAAAACCAGAAAACCACAAAGTACTTAATTGTAAAAAAAAAACACACATGCCTTTATTTGCAAAAACCGAAAACCACATGGGTTTTTTTTAACTTTCCCCTAAATCAAAAGATCCAAAAGCATCCAAAGCTCCAGGAAAAACTAGCAAACTCTTGAAAAACTATTTTCCTCTCCTCATTAGAAGGAAAATATCTTCTTAAACATTTATTTCTTTCCTCCGATATTTCGACATCTCTATGTGGAGCGAGGCGATTTGGAACCTCATTAAGCCACTCATTTGAATAATACCTATATATTGAAAATAAATTAAGACTTTTATTACTTAATCATTTAATTTAATATGTGCATACAAAAATACAAAAATCAACAAGATTACCTTGGATTCAAAGAATGAGCCATGCAATGAAGTGGTGTGCTACTCTTGGTCCATCGATAAATGAGAATAGCATATATAACCTCATAAAAGGTCGATCTTTCCTCAAGTTGTCTATGTTCATGCATGTAGATGGTTGTCTTCAACTTTTCAATCATTGTATCCCACATCTCATACATCAAATGAAGTGTAGGTTTATCGGTGTCCATAACCCGAAGCATATTATAGATAGGTGTGGTAAAACGAGAGGATATAATACACTTTGTCCCACCATGAATCATTCAAAATTATTTCCTTCACTTTTGTAGCTTTGGAAACATCATCTTCTTTATAAGAGCACCATTCTTCACTAATCACCATTGTTTGAAGACCTCGTTTAATAAGTTTCAATCTCTTTAACATGATAATAACCGGTGCAAAACGAGTTTCGGCAATAACAAGCAATTTCAAAGACACAAAAGCATTAAATATTGCCAACCTCATTAAATGATTCATTATGAAATTTCTTATGAAGATAGCATCATCACCAACTTCGGTTATCCAACGCAAAGCATCATAAGTGACCTCATTTTTTTTCGGTATTTTTAGTGGCACAAATATTTTTGAGAGCAAGGTTTAGTGTATGCACTACACAAGGTGTCCAAAAAATATGAGAAAATTGCCACCAATGATCCCGCCACTTTACAAACCAGTGCATTGTCGGTTATAACTTGAACAACATTGTGAGCCCCAATTTCACCAATAGCATCTTTAATCAATGTTGCCACATAATACTTATCTTTGTACTCATTTCACAATTAACACTTTTTAAAAAAATAGCCCCACCTTCAGAAGCAGCCATAAAATTTATTAGTGGTCTTCTTTGTGCATCAGTCCATCCATCACATACAAGACTAACACCTTTTTCCTTCCATGTCCCCTTTATAGGTTGTAATAAACTCTCTATATGTGTTCTTTCGTTTTGCAATAATGTTGTTCACAAAGCATCATATCCCGGAGGTATATGACCAGAAATCATATTATTTGCGGCACATGTGATTGCACTGACAAAATAAGGATTTCTTGCAAGGTGGAAAGGCAATCCTCCAGAATAAAACATTCGTGCAATTTCATAATCCAAATTCTCTCGAGCAGTAAGATTGAATGCTTTTTCCAAAGCCCCTTTTCTTTTTTTAGACCCTAAACTCTCTTCTTCATAAGAAGTTGTGCCCAAAGAAACTTGTGCTTGAGAGAAAGGTGGTAATGGAACTGATTTTTGTCTTGATTTGAATTCAACTTCTTCTACTATGTTTTGTATTTCATTAAGATGATGTTGTGTCACTTTTGCACATACCCTAATGCCATGGCCACTAATCTTCAACAAATGGGCTTTCCCCCTAGAATATGAACCTTTGAAAGTGATATTACAATAATTGCACTTAAAACTTATGTTTCCTCCTCCTCCAATTGTTTTTGGCAACTTAGTTACATATTTCCACAACGGTTTGCTATCATCTTGATTCAATTGATTGTCAATAGATGCATTATCATTGCCAATGTTACCACTTGAACATTAACCAATACTTGCTGTGAGATCGAAAATACGCGCCCTGGTATCGTGTCGGTGAAGAGACACCAGGCCGTATATCGAATCACAAATAATTTATTTTTTTATTATATTATTATTATTTTATTTTTATTTTTTATTTTTATTTTGTGGACTCTTCCATTCCTAATAGAGGCAAGCCTCTATTATTAATTACCCCAGATTAAAATCTTGGGAACCTCCGATTAAGGGCTTTGAGTACAAGTAAAGGCAAAATATTTTATACACATAATGCAAAATTGTAAAAATTTATTTATTTATTTATTATTTTTATTTCATATATATATACATATATATGTATATTTGTATTTATTACATCACTTATATATATATATATATATATATATATATATATATATATATATATATATATATATATATATATATATATATATATATATATATATATATATATTCTTTGCATGTCCCTCGTCACCGCATTGCATGTTTCGTTCTTTGTCATAAAATATATATGTATATTGTTGCTTTGTCCCTCGTCACCGCATTACATGTCTTGTTGTTGTCCTAAAATACGAATTTCATTATCGTATTGAAATTTGTATAAAATTTGCCGTTGCATCGAGATAAAGATTTTTGCCGAGCTAACGGGTAGCATCTTCAAATGTACATGGCAAATTTAAATGATATATGGATTCTTTTTGTGAAAGTTTAGGTTGCTAAAATAGAGTACAATGAAAATCATATATTTATTGTAATATAACTAGGGCTTAGTTGGTCATTTCCCATGCCTTGATAAATGATCCCAAAACCTCCCTCAGCTTGCTACGTAAACTTTGTCACATGCCTTCAAAAAAGGTGGGTCCCACTTCTCTTAATGCTAGACTTTTTTGTGAAATGAAAATCAATCTAGTCTTTAAGAAATTTTCGGAGGCTGTGATCTTGAAGCTCTTCTTTTTTGTTTATATGTTATTGTTATAATATATAATATACATCAAAATTGAGACAGCAAGGATAGCAGCTTTTTCACGATCAGAATCAAGGCATGCAAACTTTGACTTTCTTGTGTGTCTAAGTAAGTGCTTCTGATAGTTTGCATAGAAGGGCAAAGTTGCTCCCAATTCTTCTCGAAGGCAAAAAATGCAAGAAGAATCCTTTAATTGAGTGTAAATAAACACCGGTCTGCCTTTGAGAAGAAAGATGACAAACCATCGAGCATGTCTCATTCTAGTACATGGGCGTCAAAAACGGGACAAGCACCCCGAGAAAATCAAAGGGCGTCCACGGCGCAAAGTTTGGCGATTCTTGGATGAATTAGTTAATAGTAATCATATTTTACTTTTATTAAATGATGAATGAAATGTAATGAGATGCAAGGTTGTTAAGGGTGTTTCTTAGAGGGAGTGGAGCATCATTGCCTATCAGGTGCTTGTTATAATGCCTGACTGACATTTTGTTTACAAATCATTGTAATGGGCTTATATAAGAATTGAAAAAAAACAACCAAATGGAATAAGAAAAATATTCCCCCATGTCTCTCATTCTTCTCTCTCATATTTTAGTCTTCATGTTCATTTCCATCATGTCAATGGCGGCGGCTCTCGGCTTTGGCTTGAACATCTTCGGCATCACTATCTTTTTTTTTTTTTTTGGCGAACGAATATCTTTAGCACCGGGACAATAGCGACGATTCCAACATGCGACTTCTAACCATGTGATGATGAGAAAATTTGCTAACTCATCTGCTTAGAAGTCTTATTTTCTCCATAATGGAACATTTTATAGAAACAAATACCCTTCTAATTATCTGTTTTTTTTATCTCTATGTTCACATAATAAATAAATTGAGATGGGAGGGCAGTGAAATTTCCTAATAACCAACAAAGCCAACTCATCCTTGTCAACAATACACCACCATGTCTCAGACTTGCCATTAGTCCATGGAGCTTGCAAATCTGAGTATTTTTTTTTTGAAATTATATGATCATTGGTTTCCCAGTCCATAAGTTCCTCATCCTGCATAAAATATTCTTCCACCTTAGCTTTACGTTTGAGCGGCTACCGCACCAGTGGCAGCGATAGTGTTTTTTTTTATTTCTTTAACTTTTGTATGTATACGGGATACGAGTGGCGAATGACCGTCAACGGCGGCGACAAGTGTTGAACGATCGTCGACGGTGGCGACGAGCGAGGATATTCCACCCTCGCTCATGTTGACCTCGGCGGTGAACGGGCGAAGACGATGGCGAGTGGTGAGCGATCGTCAACGGCGGCGACAAGTGATGAGCGATCGTCGACGGCGGCGGCGAGCAAGGGATATTCCACCCTTGCTCGTGTCGACCTCGGCGGTGAAGACGGTGACGACAACCAAGGCGGCTTTTATATATATGTGTGTGTGTGTACGCGCAACGAAGAAAGAAAAAAAATAAATAAGGACCTTCTTCTTACTGCTCTAAACTCTCTGTTTCCTTCTTCTTCTTCTTCTTTTCTTTTTTCTAATGATCTCTCTCGTTCTCTCTCTCCAAAAAAAATCCTCCCGACGTCTTCCACTCACCCTTCCTTTTATATCTCTTTTAATTCATTAATTAATTTTTTTAAATTTCTTTTAAAGTTAGTGGTTCATCAAGAGATAAACGAGAGTTCTTATCCAAATCTTTTTTTTTTTTTTTATTTATATATATATATATAATCCTTATCCACATCTCTTTTTTTATTTACTTTTATATATATATATATATATATATATATAATCCTCATCCACATCCGTTTTTTTTACTTATATTTATATATATATATATATATATATATATATATATATATATATATAATTATTATTATTATTATTTTTTTTTACTTGTTATTTATTCATTGATTTTTTTAATATACGTCTCGTGATGCGCACTCAAGGATAATCTTGAGGTGCCTCGAGATTTTTATAATCCCGAGAAATTGAATATATATTCTTTTATTATTTAGATTGCCTCGAGATTTGTACTCTTGGCCAATCTAGGGATTTGAATAATTTTTAGATCGCCTCGAGATCTGTGCTCTTGGCTAATCTTGTAATTTAAATATTTTAGATCGCCTCGAGATCCGTGCTCTTGGCTGATCTTGTAATTTAAATATTTTAGATCGCCTCGAGATCCGTGCTCTTGGCTGATCTTATAATTTAAATATTTTAGATCGCCTCGAGATCCGTGCTCTTGGCTGATCTTGCAATTTAAATATTTTAAATCACCTCGAGATCTGTGCTCTTGGCTGATCTTGTAATTTAAATATTTTAGATTGCCTTGAGATCTGTGCTCTTGGCTAATCTTGTAATTTAAATATTTTAGATCGCTTCGAGATCTGTGCTCTTGGCTGATCTAGGGATATATATATCCAAATAATATCCATTTTATTTATTTTAATATTATCCTAATTACATTAAAATTTGGAATATGTAATTAAGATAAACCTATTTTGATTAGAATATTGGATTTTTTTTTTTTTTTTTTTTTAAATAAACTCATTTTGATTAAAATCAGGATATCATAAAATTTTATATAAACAAATGCCCCCTTCATACTTCTCTCATGAAAACTTTAGTGAGATTGAGTGAGAGAAGTAGGAATTTCAAACCCCCCTTTTTTTTTATGGCGAATAATTCGCAAAAAGAGCCTTTTGGGATATTAATGAAAATTGTAGTGATCCTCCACATGGCCAAGTTTTCACTCGACATAATCCTGTTTTGGTATAGGATCCGAGCCCATCATTAACTATGAAGGAGAAGAATATTCGAGTGGGTGAAGCGTCCTTCGACTCGTTTAGTCAGCTGCGAAGCTTACTGCGAACCACTTGGTATGAAGATAACAAGATCGATGCAATTTACTTAAAGCACTGAAGGAAGTGCACAAGATTCGAATGACTTCCAAACTCTTGGACATAAGATCATTAATCACCATCCGGGATGGAAAGGTAAGGATCCTATCATAAAAGAATTGATTGATTTTCTCGAGTATCTTGATTGGGCCGGACATATTGTTAATAATTATTCCAATGAATTATCCAATGTGGAGCTAGTAGGAGGAATAATATCTTCAATTGGGCAATACAACATAGATCTTAATTTCTATAAATCATTAGTGGAATTGTGGTGTCCGAAACCAACACCTTTCATTTTACGCATGGGGAAGTAGGAATTTCTTTGTGGGATATTAAAATACTTGGAGGGCTTCCTATTTGTGGTGACATGTATGGCCAATTCATCCCTACTAATGACATATTTCATAAGAGAGGGATTTCGACTTTTCAATTTTGAGAAACCTTTTTGATATCTATCAATGGCTTGCAAGGCAAGATTTTTCTCAACATGGCAAAGGCGTGTCCTTTAATAAATGGATAGATTTTTTTAGAAAGGGAATAAAATTTGATTCAAGACATGATCCTCCTCCAAAACCTTCTCTTTACACCGATTTAGCTTTTGCTTTTATGGCTCTTTGGATTTGCTATTTCATCATGCCAAGCAACTATAATGTGATTAGACCAGGGAGTTTTTATGATGGCCTTGGATATTGTGCATAAGAAGAAAATTGCTTTTGCTCCCGCGGTCTTAGCACGTATATATGTGGGGTTGAATGCAATGGTCAATAATAGGAAGGGTCTGGATTTCCTACTAAAACTTTTCCTTTTCATTTTCTATATGCATGGGCCGGATGTCACTTCCCTAGAATATATCTTCGAAGGAGAGTTCATGATGACACACTTACTATTCCGGGGCTTTTGGAAATCCGGGGAATGTTATATTATATGAATGCGTCTCCTACCCCATTTAATTGTCCTTTGGCGGTGAGAAAATTTATCGGAGACATGAAGAAAGTTTTGTATGGTGTCCATTTCCTTTTCTTGACATAATGGTGAGAGAATAAGGGATTCTATGTATCCTACCGGACCGGGAGTTTTAGATGCTTACACTATGGAGTATGTGATTTGTCTTCGTTGTGGGGTTCTTCCACTACGTTGCTCTTGGGATATTTATGCGGAACCTTATAATCCTCATAGATTTGGACGTCAATTTGGTTACGACCAATATTTTCCTAAATTTGTTGATGTCCCTAGAAATCCTTCTTCGATTGGAGTCCTCGCGGGTTATTGGATTCATTTTTCTCGTCAAAAAACTTCCGGGTTTATTTTACATCCCGATTATGATAGAAGTGGTAAACTCCTATTAGTTTATGCACAAAAATGGTTCAAAAGCGTTCGGGCTTTTGTCAATCAAAGCATCACGGCTTTAACTCAAGGGGAGCGTCGAACAAGTAGGGGACGAAATCAATTATCAAGAAAATCACAATTTATCAATGAAAGTATTTTCATTGATCCTCCTAACCCGATCTCCAAACGCAAGCATTCTACCATAGATCCGCCTACTTTAGTGAAAGCGACAACAAACTCAAGGTATGTTTATTTATAAACCTTTTGTTAAACTATATAGCCCTTCCTTTTTTATTGTTATATATATATATATATATATATATATGCCAAACTTTTACTGCCAAACTTTTGACAGCATGGTTGAAATTTTCCATTTTTTATAATATATATATATATATATATATATATAGACACACACACACCTTTTTCATGTTTCGCCGCCCCAGTTCGCCGTTCTTTCTCCCCTCTTTTCTTCTTCTTTTTTTCATTTCAATTATATATATATATATATATATATATATATATATATATATATATATATATTTCATTTAAATATTATTTTTTTATTTTCAGAAATATGGATTGCCGATGCTCCATTAGAAAGTGTCATACCAACCCAAAATCTTTCGACTGGTATGTTATTACATATATATATGTATATATACATGTTATTCATCAAGTTTCTTTTCTAGGTTCACCAAGCCCGCGAGATGCTGCTATGGTGACTGAAGAAGTTAATCCAGATCCTCCACGAGGTATCGACTTATTGTCATGCATTATCTTTATATATGTTGTCTTTATCTGCATTTTACATATTTCAGACGACATGCCAATTATTTTAGAGGATGAACCCCAACATTTTTTTCCCATTAATCAGAAAAGGTATTACTTATTTATTTATTTCTTTATTCATCCAACATAACATATGAAATAAATATGTCTTTTTTTTTTTTAGAAATTCATGATGATGAAAGTACGCCATCCTTAGGACATACTCCTTCTGAAGAATTCATTAGAACCAGCCCAACTACTACAGAAAAGTTGGACGATAGTGATTCAAATGTCGAAATTACATCGTCACTAAAGCCAAATGAAAGTAATTTTATTTCATTACTATTATTATTTTTTTATTTTATTTTATTTTTATATACTTTATTGGCTTAAAAATTTTTGAAAACTAGTCCCTCAAGACAACAACAATACCTCTGCTTCAACACAACCTTTGGAAGAATCAGAACATAGCATTACTAATATTGACACTGGCGCGAGTCTTTCTCCATTACCTCCACAAGGTAATAAATAAAAAAAAAAATTTGTATTATTATTTTTATAATAAAATGATAATATATATTTTTTATCTCTACGAGGTTTGGAGAATCCTCTATTTTTCCTACGGGATAGGATTGGTCTCAAGTATTAAGTCTCTCAATCAACACAACTATCAAATCGTTGTTGATGATGTTAAAGCCAAAAATAAGATTACGAGACTTTTTGGCATTAACTTGACTAATCTTGAGCATGTTCTAAACCAAGTACACCGGTGTGCATCCTATCTTAAAGAGGTTTCGGAAGATCCTGTGGTTCAAACTCATATACAAAGGCGGCGAGAAAAAGATTGTGTGCTAAATACAACATTAGCACTTGAAAATCTTAACAAGGATAGGGCGAGATCGATCAACGACATAGATATGAAGACGAGATAAACTTCGAAGCTTGAGGCGAGAACAACTTCAACTTCAAAATAGAGTTATTGAAATATCAAGTGAGATAAAGATTTTGCGCGAAGAAATAACGGCTTCGACAAATTCCTTGGAATTCTCTAGCATTACGCAAGCCAATTTGCAAACCGCACTAGATAGGAACAAAGCACAACCTATTACGGTTGTGGAAGACAATTACGATGATGCACGTATCGCCTTCTACACAACAATGCTTGATGAACTCGAAAGAGCAAAGGAGTCTTGCGCTCAAATTTTGAAGTCTTGAAGAACTCTATTCATTTATTATTTGTTTTTATTTGTTTAGCTAGTTTTATCTATATACTTTATTAGTTAATTTTGAGTATATATTTCTTTTAATGATTGATTTTGAGACATTTGTTATGAACTTGGGAGTTTTCTTTTTTTTTTTTTTTTTTTTGCTCAATTTCTCATTCCTATATGATTTGATGATTGGTTTGAAAAATTATTCATTTGTCAATAGTAATGTGATTACATCACTTCTCTCTCCCCTTTTTTTTTTTGTTGAATGAAAATAAAACTCGGAGATAACATGCCACACATATTATTATAAATAAGTATACTAAGTTTAATGTTTTGCCTCGGGAAGTACACAATTGTACATGACCGGTCTACCTTTTACAAGGGACCGGACGTTCCGTCATAGACAAACATCTTACATTATGCATAATATTTTTTTAGAAAGCGACCATTGATAGGTGGCATAGGTCTTTCTCCATTAGCATCGATGAGTTGGTATGCGCCTCCTTCGTAAGCGATCTCCACAACATAAGGGCCTTCCCAATTTGCTTTAAACTTGCCCCCTGTCTTCTTGTTGGTAATAATAGGTCTTTTAAGGACAAGAACCATCTCTCCTTTTGTAAATGTTCGAAATCTTGCCAACTTATTATAAGCTTGTGACATCTTTGCTTTATAAACCTCAAGATTTTGTTGTACTTCTATTCTTTTTCATCCAAAGAGTCCAACTCATCTAGGCGAAGTCGAACATTATCTTCATTTGATATTTCATTACGTAACGCCACTCTTAATGAAGGTATTTGAATCTCAAGGGGCAAGGCGCTTCGGTTCCAAATACTAAAGAGTATGGTGTGCCTTTGTGTTGGAGTCTGTATGTTGTACGATATGCCCATAACATCTCGGGAAGTCTATCATGCCAATCTCTTTTAGTTTTGGACACGGCTTTCTTTAGTAATTTTGAAAGGGTTTTATTGAATGCTTACGCCAACCCATTTGCTCTTGCATTATAGATGGAAGTATATCTCCAATCTATCTTGTGATGTTGTGCGAATCTCCCAATTTTAAAGCTTCTAAAAGCGGGACCATTATACGATATAATTCTTCTTGGAGTTCCAAACCTATATAAGATATTTTCCTTGAAGAATTTGATGATATTTTCGGTTTTTACTTCTCTTAATGGGACGACCTCTGCCCATCTAGAAAAATAGTACGTGGCGGCTAATATAAATCGGTGTCCCAAAGATGATGGAGGTTCAATGGGACCGATCACATCATTCCCCATATCTCAAAAGGCCATGAAGAGGCTGTGGGATGCAAGGGATTTGGATGTTGGTGAATAAAATCCCCATGAATTTGACATAGATGGCATTTTTTAGCATATTCAATGCAATCTCTCACCATGGTTGGCCAATAATATCCCATGCATTTAATCTTAAATCGCATTTTGGGTCCCAGGCCGGTGTGCACCACATATCCCCGAGTGTACATCGTGCATGACTTCTTTTGCTTCTTCATATGAAACACATCGAAGGAGTAGTTGATCATATGACCTACGATATAGTGTATCATTGATAAAGGTAAATCTTAAAGCTCTTCGTTTTATTTGAAGACTTTCGATTTGTCCTCGGAGTAATTTATCATATTTTAAATAATCCATGAATGGTTGCCTCCAATCTTCCTCTGGCATCTCGGGAATAAAGACCTCCATCTTTGTCTTCGGTATATTCTTCTTCAACATTGTTGATACTTTGGTACTTATGGGCCTTCTATTCTTTATAGTGATTTGAATTTCATCATGATTTGGATTTGCCAACTCCTTTGCTATTCTTGCCAAAGAATCAGCTTCTCCATTTTCTGCTCTTGAAACTCTGCTCAACTGCACTTGAGGAATTTTCTTCATTAACATTTTGACCTTCTTATGGTATTTAAGAAGTTCAGCTTTGTATATTTTGTATTCTCCTTCGACTTGCTTGATGATGAGTTGTGAGTCACCAAATATATGGATATATTGAATTTCCATCTTGATTGCCAATTCCAAACCAGCTATAAGAGCTTCATACTCTGCTTCATTGTTTGTGCAAGGCTCTGTAAGAGAAAGTGCATATCTAAGGATTCCTCCTTCTGGTGTAACGAATACAAGTCCTATCCCAGCTTTGATTTGAGGAAGCTCATACTAAAATGCTGGCTTTATGGATGACGCTCCATCAAAGTACAGTTGCCATTTTGCTTCTTTTATTTCAAGTGTCTCTTCATCAGGAAGATCATAGTTAAGGGGTGAATCATCGGGGAGTGGATGTGCAGCCAAGAAATCGGCTAGTGCTTGCCCCTTGATAGCTTTTTGTGGAGTGTAGGTTATATCAAACTCCATTAAGATCAACGCCCACTTTGCGAGTCTTCCCGTGAGTAACGGTCTTGTCATGAGATATTTGAGGGGGTCAATTTTTGATATGAGAATAATTTTATGTGCAAGAAGATAGTGTCTCAGCTTCTTTACCGCAAACACCAATGCCAAGCAATGTTTCTCAATGGGTGTATATTTACTCTCGGCTCCTACCAACATTCGGCTAAGGTAATATAATGCATTTTCTTTACCCTCTTCATTGTTTTGAGCTAACATAGCTCCCAATGAACCTTCCAAAACGGCGGTATATAGAATTAGTGGTTTTCCGAGATTGGAGCCGCTAATCTTTGGTGGACTCGGTAAATCTTGCTTAATATCATCAAAAGCTTTTTGACATTCGGCGTCCCACTTGAAGGGTGCATTTTTCTTAACCAATTTGGAAAAAGGTTTGCATCTTCACGATAAGTTGGAAATGAACCTTCTAATATAAGCCAAACGTCCTTGAAAAGACCTCAAGCTTGTTTTAATGTCTGCGGAGGAGGCATTTCCAAGATTGCCTTGATCTTAGAAGGGTCTATTTCTATCCCGCGATGTCTCACGATAAAGCCTAGAAATTTCCTCGATAGGACTCCAAAAGCACATTTCATTGGGTTCATTTTCAATTTATATTTTACGAGGCGCATGAAAACATTTCTCGGATCTTCAAGGTGTTTGTCTTTTGAACTTGTTTTCACAACCAAATCATCCACGTAACATTCGACAACTTTATGAATCAGATCATCAAATATTCTTGTCATAGCTCTTTGATATGTTGCCCCCGCATTCTTCAAGCCAAACGGCATTACTTTGTAGCAATATATGCCCATGGGTGTTCGGAAGGCGGTATGTTTCTCATCATCTGGGTGCATCTTAATTTGATTATACCCTGAATATCCATCCATAAAAGAAAACATCTCGTACCCTGAAGTATTATCGATCATGATTTCCATAACGGGTAAAGGAAAATCATCTTTGGGACATGCTTTGTTTAAATCTCTGAAATCAACGCATATCCGTATCGACCATTCTTTTTCTTTACGGGTACTATCTTTGGCAACCCAATTTGGGTATTTTTCTTCCCTGATAAAATTTGCTTCTATCAACTTTTTTTGTTTCTTCTATCACTTTCTCTTCTAAATCAAATTTCATCTTTCTTGGAGCTTGCTTGGTAGGAGTAAAGTTGGAATCAATAGCCAATACGTGAGCGGCTATTTCGTTGTCTAACCACTGGCATTTCATTATAATTCCGGGCAAAACAATCAACATATTCTTTTAAAAGAGCTTTAAAAGACTCTTTTTGTTCTTAAGTCGAGTTGTGAACTTAAGAAAGTTGGCCTTGGATCTTCCTCACTTCCCAAGTTAATTTCAACTAATTCATCAGCTGTTGCTTGACCCCCGTCTTCTAATTCAGATGGTGCATTTTTTATCTTCACCTCCTCTTCTTCCTTAGACTCCATCATGTAACATGAATGGCTAGAAGATTTAGAGTAACCCATCCCTCGTTTGTCCGGATGAGTATGGTTCCATAATTGGTGAAAAAATTGATATGACTTTTTTGACCAGTTTATTTTGCCCCCAAACTCTTCAACCATCTTCTTGAGTTTATTAGGAGTGCGGCTTGGAAAATTTATAAGTTGAATCTCATTATCTTCTTCGTGTTCAATGTGTATAATATCATCATCTCGAATTTCATTGTTCTTAGCTTTGTAGAAGAGGATACCTCTTTCCCTTTTCGTCGAGTGGCACATAAAATGTCTTCAAATGCTCAACTATATTGATATTTAAATCATTTAGGGATTTGTACGGACCATCCGGAACTCTTGTGATATGCAAGGTGCTTTCTCGGGGAGACCCTTTTGTTTGACTTATATCACTTTCTTCTTACGAAGATTCGGTTTCCTTTTGCCATAGTGAGGCAATACTAGTTCCTTCTTTTTGGATTCCGAAATAGCCTTAGATAGTTTTGAGGAAGATCTTTCCATTTTGTTCAACATTTTGCTTTCTTTTGAAACATTGAGATAATATTTAGCATCTTCATAACGTATTTCATGGACGCCAAAAGGTTGAATTTCACCATCAATCCTGCATTCTTCTCCATCCACCATATATTTCATGCATTGGTGAAGAGTAGAGGGTACCATCCGATTTTCATGGATCCATGGCCTACCCAACAAGGCTTTGTAAGAGGTATCGGCATCAATCACATAGAATTTCACATCGGAGATATGATTTTCCCAAATTTGATTGGGAGAGTGATGGAACCCAACGCTTTTTGACTATCTTTGGTTAAAGCCTTGAATAATAATCCTTTACGAAGATAAATGATATACTTCCAAAGCTAAACCCCGAAGAGTATTAAGGGTCATTAAATTTAAGGAAGACCCCTGGATCTACTAGGATTCGATTAATCTTCATCCCATCATAAGACCCCTCACATATAATGGTCTATTATGCTCTGCGAGTTCCAAGCAATAAATCTTCATCGGTGAATGATATCGAAGGTGTATGCGTCGCGTACAAAGCTTCGTCATATTAACCTCGGCAAAATAAGCTTGGTATTCCTCGGGATTTTGTAAGGCGTGTATTAAAGATTCCACGACTTACGTCGACATCATCGAGTGCATCATACATGCTAAGCGAGCCGGGACTTTCTTTAAGTGTGCCAAGATATTATAATCTGGTTTCTTCGGTGGTTTCTTTGGCAAGACATTTTCTTCTTCTATCATCTTCCCTTTATTTTTGTCATTAGAGCCGAAGCTTTGTCGTGATTGAAGTAATTTACCGGTTCTAAGTTTGCATTTGATGTACATGGCAAGATACTTCATCATCTTCATTTGGAAAATTTAACTCATCATCAGAACCATCTAAACATGCTATGGCATAACATGCACCTTTTATTTCAAAATCATCATCAGTCAACTGCAAATTTCCCATGGAAACTTGTTTTTGTAGCCACTTTTGAAAATTTCGACAGTCTTCTAAAGGATGTCCCACAAGTCTGTGATATGGACAATAATTTGGATGACTATCTAAATGCATCAAGCATGGTCTCTTGGGTCTAGGTAGTTCTAATCCTTCTTCCATAGCTCGATTAAAAAGCTCCCTTTTCTGTCCTTCCCGATTTCAATGTCTAAAGGATTTGGATTTGTCTTTGACACTTCTCACTAAAGCTATAGGCTTCACTTTGTTTTTGGGTCAACATTTTCGCCTATTGATTACGGAGGATATATTCCAGATTCATCCCATTCATTATCGACAACATGTAATTGCATCGAGTCTATTAGCTGATTCCTCCGTCACCCTTTGAATAAATGAAGGAATATCTTCGGCGGGCATTACTTTTCTCAAAATTTTATACTTTGGAGCCTTCGGAGTATAATATGGTTCTTTGGTCTTTTCAAGCGAGTGTGATTCCAAGAGCTTGGTATTCACCTTCTTCACTTTCTCTTTGAATGCCATCTTTTTCTTTTGCTTCTTACTAATGTAAGGTCGACCATGACGATTATATAGTTCTTACGGTTCGGAAAAACTATCCTCATCATCATCTTGGTCATATATAGAAAATTCGCTTCCAGAAATAGCCCCGCAAGTTTCCACTTGCATCATTTTATCATCTTTTTCAACTAATTCCTCAAGCAATTCATTAACCTCATCGGGAAAATAATCTTTAAGAGTGATCAACACTCTTTCTTTTTGTTCATATTCTTCAAGTGATTCGATGTATTTTTCTATAATTGACTTCTTATGTTTTGATTGTTCACGTTTTTGCTTTTTCTTCTTATTTTTCTTCTTGGTTTGCTTTATCGGGAGTCCATCGAGGGATATCCGAGAACTTCTCCACTTGATCCACTGGAAGCTCGGCCAATTTCTTCAACATCTTCTTTGACTTTTTAGATATGAATATCTCCCACAATTCATCCGGAACCGAAGGTGGTTTACCATCAAAAACCGATGGGAGCATTATTTTATTTCCTACTACTTTGTAACTTCTCTTTGGGATGATCCCTCATAATCTACGGTAGTCACATAGCGAATGTGTTCGGCGGGTTGTTCCAAGAGAACATTCTTAGAGAGTGTAATATTGCCTTCTTGATATTGACGCTCAAGCCAATCTTTAAAAACATAACAATCTTCAATTGTATGCCCTAACACTCTATGGTATGGGCAATAATTAGGATGATCTTTCTTATTTTGTTCTTCGGGTCTCTTGCATTCGGGCAATTGCGGACCTCCTTTCCACGGGCATCTTTAAAAATTTTTAGCACTTTATCTCTTGAAAAGAATACTTTTTGTTCATTCTTTCTTTCAAGGATGGAATAGGCCTTAATTCATTTCCGGAAGCACCTAAGCTAAGTGGCTTAGTTTGTTCTGGCTTTTGTGACTCCATAGTGCTTTTCCCTTTATCAACATTGAAGGTTGTAGCAATGTACTTGACACCATCTGTCTTTTTGGGCTTATCATTTTTAGATGTTTGGAAGTTAGACAACACCCTTGGGCTCGTTCTTTCCAATTTTTTGGCTTGAGAAATTAACTCTTGGAATGTAGTGATGCCGGACGTGCTTAAGAAAGGAGCCATCCAGTGTCAATATTTCCAAGCAAAAGACCCACTTTGCTTGTGGTGGTCCAAAGGTTGTTCACACTTGATACTCGGGTTTCGCCACCTCATAATATAATCGACTACCTTCTCATCTCTGTTTTGGCGGGTAGCCGCAAGATCGGCTATTGTGATTTTATCACTCACACCTCCGAACCGCACTCGAAATGCATCCTTCAAGCTGCTTGCCAATTTTGAATTGATTACGGTTGCAAGCTAGCATACCACTCAAACGCAACTCCCGTGAGACTAGCGAGAAAATTGTCTAAGGAGAAGTGATGGTTTTGCGCTTGTATCTCCACGTTTGTTACAAAATGAGCCGGTGTTGATCGGGGTTGCCAATTCCATTGAATTGTTTAAATTTAGGTACATTGTATCCCTTAGGATAAGGTACCAAATCATGATGGCTAGGATAAGGCTTATCACCATCAACTCTTATCTCACCATCTTTTGCATGTTTAAGTTCGGCGGACCACCATCTGTTGTATCTCTTCCCGAGTCATTACAGCTGATTGCTCCCGAGGGTTGGAATACTCGATGTGCCACCAAGTTCTTGAGCGGGTTTCTTTTGGTTGAGGAATGGGAGTGTTTGACCTTTGCACTGCTCGGGACGGTTTGCCATCGGGGTTGCCATCTTGTTTTTGCATTTGGAATGCTGTATCCATTAACATCATCATGTTTTCATTCATTTTCTTATATTCTGTTTCTTGGGTTTCTATTTGTTGGAGTTTCTTTTTTATGTTGTTTTGGTCTAGAATAAAAACGGGTTCATCATCTTCATGTAGGGGATCGGCTCTTTATGTGGGATATGGCTTGAACCTTCCCCTCCCACTATGCTTTGAGAATCCATTGCTCGTCTACGAGCTCTTGTGGCCGCCTGGTTGCTCTGTTCGGCTCTCTTGGGTCTTCTCGAGCTTCGGTGATCATACGCACGGTATGTATTTCGACATCAAACATGTCTTCATCTTACGTTCTCCTCTTTCGGTCGAACTTCGAGCGAGAAGCCGAAGCTTGACCTGTGAGATTTGTTTTGGAGAAGCAATCCGGTCAAAAACCGTTTTTCGTGCATTCAACACTAAGCTGCTTCTTTTTCGATAAAACTCTCTCGGCTCCATTTTGGCGGACTGCAATTTCTTTGATCTTTGTATATATTTTATAAAGATTTTTGCCGAAGGAATTTTTATGAGATTTTGGCGGTCTGCCCCCTTTCTTTTCGTATGTTTGCGAACGCAACTCCGCGGATTGTTGCGTTCTTCTTCACCATGTTAAGTGGCTCAAATGAATTCTTAAAAGAGCCCATTTGATTATTCTTATGGTTTTGAAATGACACAAAATTTAATTTGTGACTTGGGGTTTTTCACCTTCCTTGGTGTCAACCTTGAAAACACGGTTTTTCTAGGCTCCACCTCTTTTGATTGAAAAATCCCACTTTCCCTACCCTTGACAAGAGGTGAAAGTAGGTTCATCATCTTCATTGTTTGCGAAACAATCCTTTTAGGACATGATAACCTTTGAAAAACGGATGTTCTTGGTTTCTCATCAAAAATATTTTTTTCGGATGTAGGAATAATGACATTTGGGCGACGGCCCTTGGATGGAAAACGTGGAACCGTTAAGTTTTCCTCGAGATGCTGAAGTCCTCCTCACAAACTCGGCCGACTCGGAGATTGTGCCGAACCTCATCTCGGCTCCGGCGGCTCCGGTGTTGAACACGCGGTTGGGTAGTTGGACTTCCGATCCTTCCCCGAGTAAAATGGTGAGCTTTGGGCTTCCAAGTGCACTTGAATTGGTAAACGTCATTGTTCCCCCTGGGACAAAATAATAACAATATTAATTTTCTTACGTAGGAATTATATATGCCTTTTACTTGTACTTTTGCCACAAAGATGGGAGGAGGAATTAAAGAGTCCCACCGGGCGTGCCAGAATTTGTGAGATCGAAAATACGCGCCACTGGTATCGTGTCGGTGAAGAGACACCAGGCCGTATATCGAATCACAAATAATTTATTTTTTATTATATTATTATTATTTTATTTTTATTTTTTTTTTTTTATTTTGTGGACTCTTCCATTCCTAATAGAGGCAAGCCTCTATTATTAATTACCCAGATTAAAATCTTGGGAACCTCCGATTAAGGGCTTTGAGTACAAGTAAAGGCAAAATATTTTATACACATAATGCAAAATTGTAAAAATTTATTTATTTATTTATTATTTTTATTTCATATATATATACATATATATGTATATTTGTATTTATTACATCACTTATATATATATATATATATATATATATATATATATATATATATATATATATATATATATATATATATATATATTTTTTTGCATGTCCCTCGTCACCGCATTGCATGTTTCGTTCTTTGTCATAAAATATATATGTATATTGTTGCTCGTCCCTCGTCACCGCATTACATGTCTTGTTGTTGTCCTAAAATACGAATTTCATTATCGTATTGAAATTTGTATAAAATTTGCCGTTGCATCGAGATAAAGATTTTTGCCGAGCTAACGGGTAGCATCTTCAAATGTACATGGCAAATTTAAATGATATATGGATTCTTTTTGTGAAAGTTTAGGTTGCTAAAATAGAGTACAATGAAAATCATATATTTATTGTAATATAACTAGGGCTTAGTTGGTCATTTCCCATGCCTTGATAAATGATCCCAAAACCTCCCTCAGCTTGCTACGTAAACTTTGTCACATGCCTTCAAAAAAGGTGGGTCCCACTTCTCTTAATGCTAGACTTTTTTTGTGAAATGAAAATCAATCTAGTCTTTAAGAAATTTTCGGAGGTTGTGATCTTGAAGCTCTTCTTTTTTGTTTATATGTTATTGTTATAATATATAATATACATCAAAATTGAGACGACAAGGATAGCGACTTTTTCACGATCGAATCAAGGCATGCAAACTTTGACTTTCTTGTGTGTCTAAGTAAGTGCTTATGATAGTTTGCATAGAAGGGCAAAGTTGCTCCCAATTCTTCCTGAAGGCAAAAAATGCAAGAAGAATCCTTTAATTGAGTGTAAATAAACACCGGTCCGCCTTTGAGAAGAAAGATGACAAACCATCGAGCATGTCTCATTCTAGTACATGGGCGTCAAAAACGGGACAAGCACCCGAGAAATCAAGGGCGTCCAGGCGCAAAGTTTGGCGATTCTTGGATGAATTAGTTAATAGTAATCATATTTTACTTTTATTAAATGATGAATGAAATGTAATGAGATGCAAGGTTGTTAAGGGTGTTTCTTAGAGGGGAGTGGAGCATCATTGCCCTATCGGTGCTTGTTATAATGCTCGTCGACATTTTGTTTACAAATCATTGTAATGGGCTTATATAAGAATTGAAAAAAAACAACCAAATGGAATAAGAAAAATATTCCCCCATGTCTCTCATTCTTCTCTCTCATATTTTAGTCTTCATGTTCATTTCCATCATGTCAATGGCGGCGGACTCTCGGCTTTGGCTTGAACATCTTCGGCATCACTATCTTTTTTTTTTTTTTTCGGCAACGAATATCTTTAGCACCGGGACAATAGCAGACGATTCCAACATGCGACTTCTAACCATGTGATGATGAGAAAATTTGCTAACTCATCTCGCTTAGAAGTCTTATTTTCTCCATAATGGAACATTTTATAGAAACAAATACCCTTCTAATTATCTTTTTTTTTATCTCTATGTTCACATAATAAATAAATTGAGATGGGAGGGCGGTGAAATTTCCTAATAACCAACAAAGCCAACTCATCCTTGTCAACAATACACCACCATGTCTCGGACTTGCCATTAGTCCATGGAGCTTGCAAATCGAGTATTTTTTTTTGAAATTATATGATCATTGGTTTCCAGTCCATAAGTTCCTCATCCTGCATAAAATATTCTTCCACCTTAGCTTTACGTTTGAGCGGCTACCGCACCGGTGGCGACGATAGTGTTTTTTTTATTTCTTTAACTTTTGTATGTATACGGGATACGAGTGGCGAATGACCGTCAACGGCGGCGACAAGTGTTGAACGATCGTCGACGGTGGCGACGAGCGAGGATATTCCACCCTCGCTCATGTTGACCTCCGGCGGTGAACGGGCAAAGACGATGACGAGTGGTGAGCGATCGTCAACGGCGGCGACAAGTGATGAGCGATCGTCGACGGCGGCGGCGAGCAAGGGATATTCCACCCTTGCTCGTGTCGACCTCGGCGGTGAAGACGGTGACGACAACCAAGGCAGCTTTTATATATATGTGTGTGTGTGTACGCGCAACAGAAGAAAGAAAAAAATAAATAAGGACCTTCTTCTTCTGCTCTAAACTCTCTGTTTCCTTCTTCTTCTTCTTCTTTTCTTTTTTCTAATGATCTCTCTCCTTCTCTCTCTCCAAAAAAAATCCTCCCGACGTCTTCCACTCACCCTTCCTTTTATATCTCTTTTAATTCATTAATTAATTTTTTTAAATTTCTTTTAAAGTTAGTGGTTCATCAAGAGATAAACGAGAGTTCTTATCCAAATCTTTTTTTTTTATTTATTTATATATATATATATAATCCTTATCCACATCTCTTTTTTTTATTTACTTTTATATATATATATATATATATATATATAATCCTCATCCACATCCGTTTTTTTTTATTTACTTATATATATATATATATATATATATATATATATATATATATATATATATATATAATTATTATTATTATTATTTTTTTTACTTGTTATTTATTCATTGATTTTTTTTAATATCTCGTCTCGTGATGCGCACTCAAGGATAATCTTGAGGTGCCTCGAGATTTTTTATAATCCCGAAATTGAATATATATTCTTTTATTATTTAGATTGCCTCGAGATTTGTACTCTTGGCCAATCTAGGGATTTGAATAATTTTTAGATCGCCTCGAGATCCGTGCTCTTGGCTAATCTTGCAATTTAAATATTTTAGATCGCCTCGAGATCCGTGCTCTTGGCTGATCTTATAATTTAAATATTTTAGATCGCCTCGAGATCCGTGCTCTTGGGTGATCTTGCAATTTAAATATTTTAAATCACCTCGAGATCCGTGCTCTTGGGCGATCTTGTAATTTAAATATTTTAGATTGCCTTGAGATCTGATGCTCTTGGCTAATCTTGTAATTTAAATATTTTAGATCGCTTCGAGATCTGTGCTCTTGGCTGATCTAGGGATATATATATCCAAATAATATCCATTTTATTTATTTTAATATTATCCTAATTACATTAAAATTTGGAATATGTAATTAAGATAAACCTATTTTGATTAGAATATTGGATTTTTTTTTTTTTTTAAAATAAACTCATTTTGATTAAAATCAGGATATCATAAAATTTTATATAAACACTTGCATTTGAAAATTTGGAGTTGGAAGGCATTCTAAACAAAGCACAAAAAAAAACCCTAAGAATAATAATGCAATTACCAAAATATAAAAATTAAAACAATGTTCATATAACTTACCTCATTAATTGAAGAACTGGCAGGAGAAAATTGATGAAGCTATGAATGTTGAAGCTTGAGTGAGTTGTGCCTTCAAAGGTTTCAAGGGGAAAATAAAAAAATGAAAGAAAGAGGTTTCGGCTTTCAGCTTCACGGGAGAGAAATGAAGGAAAGGGAAAGATGGAGATTCAAGAATGAAGTAAAAACAAAAGCAGTTAAATCACTTTGAATATGAAGGCTTTAAACTAATATTATATTATATTAAGTTTTAAACTAATATTATATTATATTAAGATATGGATTAATTTTTCTAATGATTTGGTTTTAAATTAATATTATATTATATATACTTCATGTTATATTATGTTAAGGTTTTAAATCAATGGAAAATCACTCGGTTTTAATGGATTAATTTTTCTCTCTCTCTCTCTCTCTCTCATATATATATATATATATATATATATAACATTATGTTTAATGTATATTATGTAAATTCATATACTATAATTTTTTTTAATAAACATATAATTATTTATAGATTTTAAACAATTCATTTCTTGTATTATGTTTAGAATATTAATGTGTGTGTATATATATGTAATATAAAAGTCGTAATTATCATTTTATGAAAATTATTTATTATATATGTATATATGTATTAAAAATAGTGCAATGTATCAAGAGAACCAAATAACTACATGTTAAAGAAAATCTAACTCTAAATATATCCTGAAACCGAATCATGTCCAGCCCGTGATCTCATTGTATGTGTGAGGCATGCGTATTATTTGGTGAAATATGATAGTTTGGTTTAGAACTATAAAACAATTCAATACATCCATGAATCTAATAACAACAAATTAAAAAAAATTTAACTATAGATAGTGTTCTAAAGTCGAATCATATCCCAGGCTATCATCACATTGCACGCATGTTTTTTGTGAAATATCCCAATTTTGTTCAAAGATATTAAAAAGAAATTTCATTTATGCTAATTTTTCATTGAAATAAAAATAATTCACAGATGATATTGAAAAGTTTATTTTAGCCTAAAATAAACATTGGTCTATCATT
Organism: Dioscorea dumetorum; assembly: GCA_902712375.1. Classification (NCBI taxonomy): domain Eukaryota; kingdom Viridiplantae; phylum Streptophyta; class Magnoliopsida; order Dioscoreales; family Dioscoreaceae; genus Dioscorea; species Dioscorea dumetorum. Next base: position 807 of record CACTHL010000202.1, on the reverse strand, counting down.
TTCAATAATTTCTAAATTAATATATTTAAATATATTTATTTTTAGTCTCTCATATTTTCACTACTAAATTAAATTTAAAAAACATCATGTTAAAATATCTGGAATCAAAAAAATATATTCCTAATCTTGAATTATAACTAATTAAAAAAAGTTTTTATTTCCTTTGGTGTGCATGTATATATATTATTTTTTATTTTAAATCTCTCATATTTTAATTGAATTACAATTTCAAAATTATGATAAAATATCAAGAAAAACTCCAAACTAAATATGAGTTAATTAGGGCCCAAATAGCAAAACAGTTAATTGATCTTGAATTATATCAAATTTAATTTTGTGAATTATTTTAAAAATATTAATTTTAATCCTCACATATCTTAACAAAATTAAATTGTGAAAAATCATGATAAAATACTACAATAAGCAATTAAAATAATATTAAAGCCTAAGTGGTGCTTTTCCTTAGTCCCAAATCAAAATTTTCAAATCTAACCTAGTACAAAATTAAGTGGTATTAATAAGAAATTATAAAGAAAAATATAAAATATAAAATGATAAAGTATGAAAAAAATATAATTATATAATTTTTTTAAATTTAATATTGAAATTCGTAATACCTTCCCATAAAACTATAAATAAATAATTTATATTTATAAAAGAAGTATCTCAACATTGCTTATAAATTGAGATTACTTTATTAAAAAATTCAATTTATAATAAATTATTTTATTTAATTTTTTTTTTTATAATATATGTTACCAATAAAGATTTATAATAAATCTTCTTATAAATAAATGACTTGGATTT